>ML677374.1:1366245-1433059 GCA_007922305.1 Dermatemys mawii
GGGGGGGGGGGAGTGCTGGAGCGCTAATCCCTGACCCACATCCTGTGAGCAGATGGGGCTCAGAGGGAGGTGGGTAATTCAATACCTGCAGCCTGCCAGGCGGCAGTTTGCTCCATAGACCCCCCCCCCCCCCCCCCCCCCCCCTTGGTTCCCAAGGTGGGGGGGGGGGGGGGTCCCATCCAGGCACAGGCTGCCCCCAGCAATTCAACACTAGCCCCAGAGGGGTCAATGCCACCAGCACACTCCCCACCCCCCAGCCACCCTATGGGCAGATGGGGCTGGGCCCAGCCGAGGCGATGTTGGGCAGGCAGCGCCAAGGCCCGAGCCAGCGAGATGCCAGCGCTGCCCAGCCTGGGGGGGGGGGCATTGGCGGCCAGCAGCAATTCCCTGCCACCAGGTAACCCAGTGCCCGCCCTCTCCCATGCTGCCTGGGGTGGGACACGAGCCTGGCATAGCGGTGCGGGCATCCTCCATGCCCCTCAGGGGAGCCCCCCCCCCGCCAGCATGTGTAGGGAGGACTGTGGGTGTGGGGGTACCGGGATGGGCGTGCCGCAGTGCTGCCCCCTGGGGGAGGCGGAGGGCATGGGAGAGCAGCACTAAGGGGCAGAAGGCAGAGGAGGCCGTGGCATGGGGGCCCTGCGAGGTGGAGCGCCCCCCCCCCACACACACACACACACTGCGGGACCTTCTGATACATGCCATGAGCACTGGCTGGGCACATGCCCGCTGGCTCTAGCCAAGCTCTCCCATGAGCTGCCAGGGAAGGGAAGCAAGCTCCCCACTCCCCCCACCTCAGCTGTCTCTGCTCCCCAGCACTCCTGGCTGCAGCAGCCCCGGCTCTCTCTCTCTCCCGCGACCCTGATGAGCTGAGCAGGGCTCGGACCAGTCCCAGGAGCAGCGCGTCCTGCTGGGCTCAGTTCACCACCCACCACCCCACATGGCACCCCCACGTCCCACTGCTCTGTGGGGCTCAGTACGGACCCAGGCTGCTGGGCCAGGGGCTGTTTGGAGGGCCAGGAGTTTTCTGCTGCTGGTGGGGGGTGGAGGAGGGTTGCTATAGAAATGTCCTGCCTGGGGTGTGAATTGCCCCAGGTTCGGGAGACTGGCTGGGCAGCGGAGCTACTGGGCTCCCCCTGAGCAGAGCAGGGGTCATGTCTCGCTGCCCCCCGCCCCCCCCCCCGGAACCTCCGACACGAGGCCTGGCAAAGGTGCTGCAGACTCTCCCCCTCGGCGCAGGGCCTGGCAGGGCAGCCGCCCAGCTCCCCGCTGGGTGGGGGAACCCGAGCATTGGCCCAGGCGCTGAAAGACCCGCCCTCAGCGACGGGAACCCGCATCTCCCCTGCCCCCGGACGAGCTGCCAGCTGCTGAGGCACCTGGTCGTGCAGCCACAGGCTCCCAGGAGAGCCCAGGAGGTGCAACGTGCAAATCTCCACGCGTTAGCAGCGCCAGCCCTCGCAGGGTGACTGCGCAGGGCTGGGCTGCCAGCTCCTAATTAGCCTGGCTGTAATTATGGTGTCATTTGCATATGACAGGGCGATAATTCAGAGCAGACAAGGGTGAGGCCAAGACAGACCCAGAGCAGCACTGGAGCCAGTAGGGCACAATTCCTGTAATTAGTGACACTGGAACGGGGCCGGGCCTGGCCCTGTCACGCGTGCGAGGTTGTGCCATGTGACCGGGCAGCAGTTAGTGCTCGTGCTGCTGCGTGGGACTGAGCAGCGGGAGCCAGAGCCCCGGCTGGGGGCAGGACCCAGCAAAAGAGAGAGAGTGTGGGGGGGGGGGGCGGGGGTGTCAGTCCCTGCCAGGCAGAGTCCAGGGCCCCGAGCTCTGCCACGCACGTGGGGATGGGATGGGACTTACCCCAGATCACCCAGCAATAAAACCCAGGTGCCCTGGTTCCTGCTCAGTCCCACACTGCACAGCTGCGTGTGGGGAGGGAGGGGCTGCCAGCCCAGCTCCCCATCACCTGCCTGTGCCTGCAGGTGTTAGCATCTGGGCCCTTTCTGGACCCCAAGCAGAGCCTGAATCCAGACCCTCCCAAGCTGCATCCGTCTGGTTTAAGGGGGGAATGTTCGCCTGCAGCCGGCTGTGTGGATACATTCAGTCCTTTCCATCAGGCCTGGATCACTTTTCCTTAGCCGAGGAGCAGGTTTAATCGAAAGCCCAGTCAGACAGTCTGACCCCAAACAAGGGCGGGTGTCCCCCGGACCCAAGCGTTTCACAGGAGGAGGGGACCGGACAGACTGGGGAGGGGGGCAAAAGCTCATGTGGCTGGAAATGCCCCCATGTCTTTATGTGGCTTTTAGCTCTGACCGTCCCCAGGGCAGGGCTGCTGGGAAGAGGCAGCTGCTCTGTGTCCTGTCTTCAGTAACCGCCCTGGGCATGGCTTTAGCTGGGCGTGAGGCGAGGCCAGGGCACCATCTCCCTGCACTGGGAACACCACTGGTCACCCCAAATATTTCCTGCTGCTGGCTGGAAGGAACGCTCTGCTCTGCCCCTACTGCTGCCCCCCCCCCCGCCCCCCGGAGTTACAGGAACGACTGCAATTGGTGCGGAGGGGGGGGCTGGTGACAAATGGAGGCAGCACCAGGCGGTGGGGGGGGGGTGTCACCTTGCCAGCTGGCTAATCCCACAAGTGCATTAGTGCTGCCCCAGTTTAAGGTGATTATCCCATTATCCCTGGCACAGAGCACTCCCATCTGGGCCAGCAGCTGGAGGGAGGGCTACTTCTCATCGCCCTAGGGCTCTCTTTGTGGGGGCACAGGCAGGCTGGGGCCATGGGAGGGGAGGCTGGCAGCAGCAGAGTGGGAGGGGGCTGGACGTGTGTGTTACAGGCCCGGCAAGGGCAGCTGGTTCCTGAGGGCAGGCAGGTGTTTGTGTTCCTCCTCCCGCTTGCTGGCACCACTTCCCCTCTGTCGCTCATGCCAGGGCCTCTCATCTGCTGGGTCCCTGGGTCGCTGCTGTGATACACTCAGCAGGGGGCCTGGGCGGCTCGGCCCTGGCCACTGTGCGGTCAGCCTGACTCTGGACACGTCTGGGTACCTGGCAGCAGTGCCTGGATCTCGGTGAGTCACAGTCCAGCCTGGAGAGTTGGCAGGACACAGGGGTCGTGCTCCCCATGCAGGCTGCAAGCAGCAGCAATCAGTGCCCAGGGCTGGAAGTGCCCCAGGAGGGGAGTTCCCAGCTGTGCCCAAAGTGCTGTGAGTGGATGAAGGTGTGACCAGCTGGCAGGGGTGGGCTCTGCTACCTCCAGGCAGGCTCCTGCTGGCGTCGCAGCCCGGCTAGGAAGGGAGTCTGAGAGCCGGGATAATGGGGACAGGACACCTCCCCGTGGGGCAAGAGAGGAGCCTCTGCCTTCTCTTCCGCTCCTATGGTGAGCCAGAGCGCAGACTAGCTGGGGCAATTTCCACAGCCTGGCGCTGGGGTGCATCCAGCTCCCATGGCTCCAGCAGGTTCCGCCTCCCGCCCCGTGATGGAGAGCTCCACTTACGAGCCTTGGGAGAAACGGTCATCGCTCGGAGAGGGGCTTAGCGGCCACCTTCCCGGAGGGGAATCCGAGCCTCTACGCACTGAATAATAAATGGCTCCTGGAGACACTGAGTTGGAAGCGGGCAGATGGGCACAGGGCTCAGACTTTAATGGCACCAATACCCCCCTATCACTGCCATGGGAGGGGTCAGGGGGCCAGGTCTGTCTGGGATGCCAGCTCCAGCACAGAGCTGCAATACAGCTCTGAGGGGACAAACACCTCTGCTGTCAGGCTCACCTCAGGCGGCCCATGGAGGGGCCGGGGTGGTGGAATGCAGCCACCAGCAAAGGCAGGGCGGGGCAGTGCACTGTGCACATGGGGTTCCTCCCAGTCCACCCAGCAGGAGGCATCTGTGGGGGTCTCCTCCTGACCCAGCCCGGGGGGGTCTCTGCTTGTGCACCAGGAGTGCCTGGCTGGGACACCACAGAAGCGACAGGTTTGTTCTGATGGCCAGACCCCGGCAGACACACGAGGAGCCTCCCCGAGACAAACTGCTCCAGCGTCCTGAGCCCTGCTCCTGGTTCCCGAGCCACCCGCTGGCAGCCTGGGGCACGCGGCTGGCTGGGGGGCTGGTGCTGCGGAGCAGGCTGGAGGGATTTTCATGCCAACAGGCGCGGGTGGGCAAGAGGCCCTGAGAGCTCCCCTGGGCCAGGCACTGAGCGTGAGCCTGGGCCAGGGCACTCCCAGTAGCACGTGTCCCCTCTGCCCCCAGACACACTGAGGGCGCAGCTCTGAGGGAGGCAACACACTGGCGAGTGACAGGAGACGGGCACAGCCATATGGGGGCAGGTAGAGTAATTAGGGTCAGTTGTAAATCTTGGCTCTAATGAGCACTAATTGCATTAGGACGCCTGCCTGGCTCCAGAAAGGGGGCTGAGGTCTGGGCGGATGGAGACAGCTCAGTGAGACTCTGCACAGGTCCCGTGCTGGCCTCACAGCCTCAGCTGCGCTGTGCACCGACCGGAGCCTCCGCGGCCACAGTGGCTCTCCCAGCAGCAGGCAGCGCTGTCTGAGGTCTGGTGCAGGCCTCAGGCGTGATCATGGTGAGGAGCCAGGCCTCCACCCGCAAGCAGGACCGGGGCCCTTCTAGGGTCCAGGGCAGGAAGGGGCCCGAGCCATGCTGGAGTCAGCGGCTTGGGCAGGAGCAGGCTGTTGTCCCTGCAAAGCCGCTCTCAGCTGGGTGGGAAGAGCCGGGCGCTGTGTAACTGAATCAGGGGCGCAGGGGTCCAGTTCTGAGAACCTGCGGAGGAAGGAGGGGAGAGCGCTGGATGAAATGGCTCCCAGTCAGGGCCTGGGAGTGCGCACACAAGAGGGGAGACAAGGGGCGCAGCAGTGAAAATAAACAGAGGGAGGAAATGACTGAGGTGGGGGAGGAGGCAGGAAATGGGTCTGGGGCTGCCTGGGGACAGCTCTCCGGATGTGTGTGTGCAGGCAAAGCCCCTGGGAAAGCAGCTATGAACAGAGCTGTGTGGCAAACATCCTGATCTTGCTTCTAGCTCCCTGCCAGCTACTGGCTGGGCAGCACTGCGGGGGAGATTCACTGTTGCTGCTGCTGAGCCGGCGGGGAGGGAATGAGACAGGCAGCAGGTCCTGAATGTGCAGGGGGCGAGAGGGGACAGAAAGGCACCACTGGTCACTTGCCCACCTCCCCTGCCAACGCCCCTGCAAGGAGGTGACAGGCAGAGTCAGGGACCGTGTCACAAAACGTGCCAGCGCTCTGAGGGCTTGGAGCTGAAAGTACCCGGACGTGTCCTGGGTGTTCCCATGAGACACAGAGGCTTCAGCGTGGCATAAAAAGACCCTTGACCTCAGTGGCTCACAGCCCAGCAGCAGCTGAAGATCTCAGCTCCACGTCACAAGTGAGGCAGATGGGCAGAAGCCCTGGCGCGTCCTCACCCTCCCCAGCCCTTCGCTCTCCAGTGCACACCGGCTCTGCTCCGAGGGGGGAGCCGTCTGGGCCGATCTCAGTGAATCTGGCTGTTGGAGTAGCGGCAGCACCAGCAGCCAAGTGGACTCTCCCGGGCATGGGACTGCGGCACCAGAGGCTGGGCTGTGCTGAGCGTGGTGATCTCCCCTGGGGCCGCTGCCTCCGTCTTGACCCCCACAAACAGGCTCTTGTTCCCAGGGAGAGTCCCGCTGCTCTTCACGACCCCGCCAGGAAAGCTGGAGGAAAAGGCAACACACAACATCAGAATCCAGGGGCAGAAACCAGGGGGCCGGGTTTGCTTGGGCGCTTCAAGCCCAGACTTGGGATGCAGGAATAACACCCACCCTGTGAGGTGAACCCCAGGCCTCTCCCACGCTCCACAGCCGAACCCCAAATGGCTCCTCACCCCAAAATTCCCCAACTAGACTATCCCATCCTGCCACTCGACCGTTCTCCGAGGTGACCCCAGGCCTTCGCGAAGCTCGGGCAAGCTCCCATCCCAATACTGCGTCTGTCTCCATAAGTGTAACCACAGGAACCAGCCGGGGGGGGGGGGGGGGTTGGAGCCTTTGCTTCCCTGCCTTGTTCAGCAGGGAGGGAAAAGCTCTGAAGTGTCTCATGCCAGAGCAGGCCCAACAATTGGCCCAGTGGGTGTGGGGCCTGCGAGGGTGTGAGAGGCCCGGGGAGGTGGGTCCTGGCCATAGGCTGGGAACATTCAGAGCAAGCGTGAGAAGCAGGAGAGGAGAAAATAAACATACTTCCCGCAAAGAGAAGCCCCTGGCCTGGGGGATCCTCCAGGATGTCTGGGGATCCCAGGGGGCCTGCCTGGGGAGAGTCTCCCGGGAGGCTGGGAGCCAAGGGCACGTAGGGAGAGAGAAATTCATAGGGAATGGAACATGAGTCCGGGGGAAGTGACCGGTCTCCCCGCCTGCTCCAGCTCTGCCCCACACCTGTGCCCAGACCGTGGGGGGTGGCAGGGCAGGCACAACCAGGGGTACACAGACCCCGGGGGCTCCGAGCTCTTCCAGGGGCACATCCCCCCAGCTGCACAGAAAGCGCCAGCGAACCCGGTACCAGCTCAGACTCCTGGAGACCCGGCCCAGGCTGGAGGTCCGCGCAGCCCTTCTGGGAGAGCCTCAGCCCGGGCGGGTCCAGGCGCTGCTGGCTGGGACAGGCCGGATTTCCCAGGCCAGCCCTTTGGATGTAACTTGGGCAGCTCACCCGGGGAAGGGGCAACAGGCCGGGAGCTTTGGGGGCAGCCCAGCGCCCACCCGAGGGGCTCCAGCCACGGAACCACAGCGCCGCCCCGTGGGCGCAGGGCGCAGGACAGACCCCGCGGCGCGGGCCAAGGCAGAATTGCTTCGCGATAGCGCCCCCCCCCCCCCCCCCCCCCGCCCCCCGGCTGTGACTCGCGCTGACCGGACAGTCGCCCCCCGGCGCAGAGGGCCGGCGGCCGGGTCACCATGAGCTGCTGGGGCTGCTGCGGGAGGCCCGGCTCCGGGGGCGCCGGTTCCCACGCGTGGGGCTACGGCCCCGAGGACGGCCCGGAGCGCTGGCCTGAGCACTTCCCCCTGGGCCGGGGCCAGCGCCAGTCCCCCGTGGACATCCGGGCCCGGGACACCCGCTACGACCCCGCCCTGCGGCCGCTCCGCTTCAGCTACGAGGCGGCCGCGGCGCAGAGCCTCGCCAACAACGGGCACACGGTGCAGGTGCAGTTCGGCGAGGGCGCGGCGCTCGCCGGGGGGCCCCTGGACGGGCCCTACCGCCTGGCCCAGCTCCACCTGCACTGGGGCTCGGGGCCGGAGCAGGGCTCGGAGCACACGCTGGAGGGGCGCCGCTTCCCGGCCGAGCTGCACGTGGTGCACTGGCGGGCCGGCTACCAGCGGCTGAGCCGGGCGATGCGCCGCCCCGACGGGCTGGCCGTGGTGGCCGTGCTGTTCCGCCTGGGCCAGCCCTGCCCGGCCCTGCAGCCGCTGCTGGGGGCGCTGGGCTCCGTGCGCACCCGCGGCACCCAGGCGCCCTGCCCCGCCTTCCAGCCGCGGGACCTGCTGCCCGCCGGCGGCGACTTCTGGACCTACCCGGGCTCGCTGACCACCCCGCCGCTGCTGGAGAGCGTCACCTGGCTGGTGCTGCGGGAGCCCGTGGCCATCGGCGCCGAGCAGCTGGGCGCCCTGCGCGGCCTCCTGAGCAGCGCGGCCGGCGAGCCGCCCCGCGCGCTGCAGGACAACTGGCGGCCGTGCCAGCCGCTGCACGGCCGGGACCTGCGGGCCAACTTCCCCCCGGCAGCTGCTCAATAAACGCCCTGCCACCTGGGCCAGGCTGCCTCCTTCCCCCGCGCAGCGAGCGGGGCCACGGGCCGGGGTGGGCAGCCAAGGGCCGGGCCTGGCGCCTGTAGAGGGGACCGCCGTGGTACAGGGGAGGTACAACTGCCCCAGCGCTAGGACAAGGGCTGTGGCTATACCGTAAACTTATCCAGTGGGCAGCGCAGGGACTTGAAATGTGCTTAGGGGACGGATGGAAAAGGATCAGTCCTAAGGAGCAGCTGGGGGGAGGTTATAGGTCCAGGGGGTCCTCCCAGCACCTTGGAGTCATAGACTATCAGGGGTGGAAGGGACCGCTGCAGGTATCTAGTTCAAGTCCCTGCTCAAAGCAGGACCAACCCCAACTAAATCATCCCAGCCAGGGCCTCGTCAAGCCTGACCTTAAAAACCTCTATGGAAGGAGATTCCACCACCTCCTTCAGGATCCCATGCCAGTGCTTCACCACTGCCGTAGTGAGACAGTGCTTCCTAATAGCCAACCTAAACCTTCTCCCAGCTTAGGAACAAGAGCCAGACCCCCTCCCAGCTCCCCAGAAAAGGAGTAAAGAGCCAACAGCACTTTTCAGAGGCATGTAAAAGAGAACCTGGCCTACCACCATGTCAGGACATCAGCTCAAAACCAGATGTATGTTTTAGCCCTTTGACCCTCAAAAGCATCTTCCCCCCTCCAGCACGTGTGAGCTCTTCAGGGAGCTGAAGGACTGAGGTGACCTTGCTGCTATTCAAGTGGCCTTTTACTAAGAAGGAAGTTTTTCACCCCAGATTGGACTTGAACCCACAATCTCTGGCTACAGAAGCCAATTCCTTATCTATTAGGCCACGGGGGCCCTAGTTTTACTAAGAGTGGCTCTTGCTCAGGGAGTCCAGCACTTAGACACCCCCAAGGGTACACCACCTGTGGCACCAAGCAGCCCATGCCAGTAGCCCTCCCCTCATGCCAATGACCAGACATTGCCCCCTTCAGCAGGAAATACAAGACTTGTTTAGGGGCAGGGGGCTTACTTGAACAGTAGCCGTTAAAGCTAAGGCAAGAGGGGGAAGGGGAAAAGTACTCAGCTTTCTAGCAACCTCCTTGGCAGAAGCATACTCCATGGTAGGCCCTGGGTGGTGAGTGTCTGAAAATAATGGAGAGAAGCACCAGATAAGCTACACAGACAAAAGAGGGAAGGAGGGCTTCAGGTGACAAGCCCCTTCCCCTCTTCCCCAGCAGGGGAAAGAAATGTGACTGCTAAGTTGTTCCCATAACACCTTGGACATCAGCAGCTTTCCTCTAGAAAACCAGTATTAGGAAAGACTCAGGCACCAGGTGGGAGAAAAAGAAAACAGGACAACAGAACTGGGTCCAACTTAACCGCTGTTGGCCTTGTCAGAGTAGTTACGGATGCTGCAAACTCCAGCTTTGGGCCAGAGGAACAGCAGAGAGGGAACGAGCCGCAGAGCTAGGGCAAAAGGGCTGAGATGTTTCTCCCAGCAGGGGAAAAGGGATCAGGATCTAGGGAGTCTGCACTGATCTGCTGTCTGTCTCACACCTCCACAGGCTGGGAGCTGCTGTTCTAAGTCCCTGAGCCAGGCAGCGTGTCAGCCTGCCCTACAGTAAGTTTCACATCAAAACTATTTATTAAATGATGTAAAAGCATGGGACACGATAACAGGTGTGCTACATCCCCTAGCCAGGGCACCATCTGCTTGGCTGCAATATTAATTCAGAAATCAAAGCCAGAACACAGGGCTCCTGGGCAACAGACGAGAAAAACAACCTTGTTGGACCCAGGGGAAGAGGCAGGGAGAAATGATTCTGAGAGTATGAAATGCTCCTTCCACTGCCAAAGTATTTATGTTACACGACCTCTGCTTTCACTGCTAGTCTGCACTTTATCCTTTGGAATCTTAAAAGTGAAGATTGCCATACAGTATTCCTTGAATGTAGTGGTTCTCAAACTTTCGTTCTGGTGACCCCTTTTCATACAGCAAGCTTCTGAATGTAATCCCCTTAATACATTTAAAATATATTTAACACCATTATAAATGCTGGAGGCAAAGTGGGGTTTGAGGTGGAGGTCTCATGACCCCCATGTAATAACCTCATGACCCCCTGAAGGGTCCCAACCCTCAGTTTGAAAACCCCTGCTTTAACAGCTCCCAAGGATCGATCTCTCTCTCTCTCTCTCACACACACACACACACTAACCATTGAAATTGCTAACTTGTGATTAACTTAGCACTCCAAGACATGTCAATTTACTTAGTTACTTTGCAATTAGGGAAATCTTGCACTTCTCATGAAATGCATACATTTAAATGTCAAATTAATCTTTAAGCATCTCTTAACCTTAACATGTTTGCAAAATAGTTTTTTTAAACCAGGTTGCAAAACCACTGCAAAGATAGCAGAGCCAACTTCTATGAGGAACCAAGAGAGAGACCATCTCTTAGGATTCATTTGGTAAAATATTCTCAGCTTGTCTAGCACTAAATGCAGGCTCTAGAAGTGCCAAGTTTTAAATAAGAGCTTCCAGGAAATCTAAACTCGGAGTGTAGTACAGATTTACCCTGTGTAAGACATAGCCCCACCCGTCCAGTATCTTTTCTCAGACAGAGGCCAGTACCAAATGCTTCAGAAGAAGCTGCAAGAAGCCACATAGTGGATAATTATGGAAAACTAATTGATTGGGGGTATGTCTTCTTTACCCACACCAGCCAGTGTTAGTCTCATACCTGGAGGCATGGCATCACTTTTTTATAATCCCTATGTAACTGTGGATGTTCTCATTTTCTGAATAGCTAGCTAACCCTTCTTTGAATTCTACTAAGCCTTTGGTATCTAGCTACAGTGCAGTTTTCAAAGAACCATATGATGCTTGCCAGCTTGTTTAAGGATGAAGGCTGTGTTTCTTAAGGTCAGCATCATTTGGAGGTTTAATAAGAATTTGCCATCCATGGCAGCATAACAACTAGATTCCCTAGTGCCAAAATTCCCATTGATTAAATCAATGTCACTCAGCCAAAATGTCCGAGATGTTACTGTTTCACCTGGATAAATGGATTTGAGACTTGCTTTTAATTTCTTTTAAAAACTGGAAAACTTTCTGACCTTCTGCTTTCAGAAATATGAGGTTTGGACAGGGGCCAGAGATGGAGAAAGTTTTATTGCGGGACTAATTATACCTTAGTGTGACTTGACTGATTTAGTTTTAGTATGTCCTCAGGATATCAGAAGCCCCAAGTGAATTAATGTCTTGTACCCAATTGCCTTGAAATTAGCTCATCTTAGTTAGATAAAATCCTACAATAACCTTATTACAATTTGCCAATGGGCCAGTAATAGTCACAATTCAAACAGTTATTGCCAGTATAGCTCTACTCTGGGTTCCTCAAGTAACACAGCAATTTCCCACCAAGAAGGGCAGTCATTATTTGGACCAGGGCCCCATAATGCTGATGCAGTGCAAACAGACCCTGCCTCAAAGAGTTCACAATCTAGTCTGTCCTATCCAGGTCATCAGATGCCTTATATCAAGAACTCAAACACTTTCCCAACATACAACAGCACCAAGGGAAGTTAGAGTGGAGAACAGAACACAAACACAATCCACACACATGCACCCTTGCTGATGAAAGCAAGCATCCAGCAGATAAGCAGCATTTCAGCTTAATTCCAGTTGAATTAAGGGAGAGCTCCATGGAAGGCCTTAGAGGTTTTGGTCATTCTCCTTGTAGTCTGCAGCCATTTGGGCCTAATGCTAGAGGACTTTGGTTTAGCTTGTTACTAGTTGCATTTACTACATCCCCCAATTGGTGGTGTTTTAACTCCTCTCACTGTGGGGTTGCTCATACAAAGTTCTCAATATTTGTAAACAGAGTTTCATTACTACAGCTATAAAAGACAGATATAAGTGAAGTAGAAGCTCCTAGAGAGGGATTTATGGACAGGCAGGTAGATTTTAACCCATCCTTGATGTCCTACTCCTATCCTGTGCCGTTCAAAGAAAGATACAGCAACACTTGGAACAGGTCAAATAAATTCCAACCAAGTTCTTATTAATGAGTTTTGAAAACCCACCTGCAGAAGCAATTCAGACACTCCTAATGTAAAGGATACACTTATTTCAAGGAACATCCTCTCCCAGTAGATAACAGTTAATGTTCCCGTGTCTGGGAAGAAGATGAGACACCCATGGTATAAATGGAATATTCTTTCCACTATAGGAACCAAACATCCACACCAGCCCAAATACCCAGAGTTCTGAGATCAGGGGAATGATACACAGTCTGGAAGATACAAGTTAGTATCAGTGGGATTTAAACGTTCATTGAGTGCATTTCCAGCAAGTCCAGGAGGGATGATTTTGAAGCCGATACAGTCCCTTTCCCTATGCTCTAGTTTTATCATATAAATTAAATGTCTATTCATTATAAACTGGAATCAGCGGCCCTGGCTATAACCTTCAATTATCTGAGAGAATCCTGCCAACTTGATCTAAATTCCCTTTTAAAATCCAGGTTTAAGAATTACACTAGTAAATGAAAAACATTTTGTGGCTATGACACGCCCACGTTACTTGCTGCAAATTCTTAACAGGAATAAAGGAAGTCTCCATAGTTACACCTTTCCAAACAGACACATGCCACCTTAGATTTAGTTTGCCCTTACATGGAAAGGGCATATATCTAATAACTTGTGAAAGTCACACAGCAGGTGAGCCATGGAGCACACCTTCCAACTAGCACATGTTTTGTCCTCCTCCTAAAAGATTTTTATTCTCTCTGCCTTATTAAGATAAGATGTGTTAAAGTCCCCTTTCAGAATACTTTAAAAATCCCACCCTGAATCTTCCTCCTATTCTCTACCAGAGAAACAAGAGGTAAATGCCAGTACATTTCACTAACTGGTGAGTCTCCGTTTATTTGGGGTGGAGGAGCTGGTAGATTAGTCTGCCTTGCCATAGCCACTTCGCCCATTTTCCAATGTGAGTGTTGTAGAACAAATAATCTGTTTACTTCGAGGTTTGCTGAGACCTGATCTATCAAACCCCTGTGGGCATCTCCAATGGGGTAAGGTGGTTTCTTTTCAATATTCCTTTATGCTAGATTCATAAGGGGATTCAACTAAGATCAGCCAGAGCAAAGTATGCTTGGGAAAACTGGAACTGCTCCCAAGAACTGGAGCAGACCACTAACCAATGGGTTAATGGAAGTTTCTCACTGAACACTCTCAAAAGATGGTTCCTTTGAAGAGGTGTTCAACTTGCCTATGCACCTTGTTTCTGTTTCATTCAAAGCCTTCTAGCTAGCGAAGCACTCACACTGGCATCTGGGGAGATTTCATCTCCACTCTCCCTGAAAAATGCAGTGGAGAGGAGACAAGAGGAAAGTGACAGTAACTTTCAAGTTTTCAAGGTAAGAACAATTTTTCATGACATCTGATTAAAAGGGAAACAACATCCCCACAGCTCTCGAGACAGGAAGACCAGGAATGGAGAAAACCCAGCCCAAACACAGACTTCTTCAGGAATTTCACCATTTTTTGGCCTGCCATTTTCTGCACGACATAACAGCCCCACAGAATTTCTTAGTGCTCTTACTGCAGAACTATGTCTACGATGCTCCTAAAGTATTTTAAATTCCAGATGCAGCCTTTCTCCAATTATTCCTGGGAACACGTTTGGCCAGAAGTTAGACTATTACAGCAAACGTCCATCCTGCACCTTTGGCTACTTCAGTTGAATACCACAGGCCAAGCAAGCCTCATTCATTCACACTGCATAAAAACAGCAGAAGGGGCAGAGGGAACAGGACTTTTTGGCTTTACTTTTTATTTTTCCTGATGACCAAAAGGAAAAAAATAGAAAAGGAAAGATTCTTGTTATACCCGTAGCACATGAGAAGCAGCGTATATAATCATTATATGTTTTAATGAAATACAGCAGCAATTCCCAATTCTCTCCACAGCAAACCCCAGAAAACATTTCTGTTTGGTTTCTACGGGAATGGCCAAGTTCTGTGGAGACATCTTTCACATCATAAGCTTCATAAAAGGTTCTCTAAGAAAGAAAATTCACAGGTGTTATTATAAAATTTTAACTTTGGGCTGTAACAAATTGGGCTGATGATTTAACAGCTTCAAAGCCTCTGCTCAACAGAAAAGATACAGCAGAGATGGAAGTTTCCCATTGGAAGCCTTTTCACCACTTTCACACTTATCCCTTCTCTGCTCTGTTTACTAACAACCTTCATCGGGTAGAAGTCAGTCATTAGGCAGCAGCAGAAGTGTCCACATAGTAATATTCTGCTGAACCAGTGTAGTGCATTAGGAGGGGATAAATTATGGTACTGACAACACAGCATAAAATAGTCCAGAGCTCACTGAGAAAAACATTTAAAGTATTTAGCTCCTTACTTTTTCCCCAAAAGGAAAGAATTCTTCCACAAATGTCCAAGATTGATTTCACCCACATACAGACATGGAAATGGGGAAGCAAGAGATTTGCATCAGAGGTTGTAAGAGCTTGACCTTTCAGCAGTGAAGAAGTGGAAAGAGGGAAGCGTGCTATCGGAACAGTGGTGTAAATTCCAATGGGAGACACCCATATGTGTCAAAGACCCAAGTGAAAGCCTAGAGAGTTTACAAAAGTGCTGTACAAATTAAACACATGCAAAACAGTGTTCTACTAGCTAGGCAAACTTTCACAGCATTCAGTATTGCATGGAATAGGAACAGAATGCTATATTTTCCTTAAAACCAGTTACTCATCTTTGTATTAGTAAAATTATAGCAGGAATTGGAGGAAGGAAAAATATCAAACTGAATAAATACTGCAAAGTGTTTCTAGAAGTCAAAAGCATGACTCCTACTAAATACACCAGAGCAGCACTCTGCATAAGACAGTCCCAAAATAAAAAGATTCTACCAAATGATACTAAGTACCGAACACCCTATCCTTTGTCATCATTTGAACAATAGTGCATGTCCAGTGGGGCCCTTTATTGGACCCTTATTGCTGGGTTCATGTTGGAGTAAATGTTTCTTTTACAGCTTGTGTCTATAAACTAAGCATGTAAATGAACAAAAACATTGATTAAAAATGGGTAAAACTCACTGAAGTATAAGAAAAAGCTTAGTCATACACTGACGCAGAATGTAGTTATTTTCAATAAAAATTGGACTCAGAACAAGGCAAAATATCTGAGTAGGTTTTAATAGCAAAATTGTTCTAATTTTTTGAACAGGCTAATGGAATGTCCTACCTGGATGTGTCTTGAATATTTTTGCTTCACAGTCCTGCTGCATCAGGCCAAAGTTTCAGAGATGACGATTCTATTTGCAGTTATTAGTGCAGAAATACTCATGACAAGACTCTCAGACTACGTCCAATGGCTTACTGTAACATCAGCATAACATCAGACATTTAAACCACTTTTTGTCAAGGGCCAAAATATGGGGTTTCACTAGCTCTCTGTTCTGGGGGGAGGGCAGAAGATGAAACACAGTCTGGGGTTTGTATTTGCAGCAGGCTAATGAACCAAATAAAAGGTAGGTATTTCAGGTAGCAGAACACTTTACAATAACTAACTCAGTGGGAAATGTTAAAGTCATAGCACAGCCCTAGATCAATTTGGAGGAGGGGGAAAGGCGACAGGGAAATGGTAGGGAAGCAGCTTCAGACTCAATCCTTGGCTTCCAAGATAACGTATTCAGAAAAATATTGCATGAAAAGCCTTAGTGTTTTAGTTCTTTCATAGATGTGTATTTACCAGTTTTCACAAAGACTGCAGGAATACGATTATAAAACAATAAATTAGGACTTCATGTTGCTATCATTTGGCATAACACAATCAGGCAATTTTTCCTTTTAAATATAAGGCAACACAAGCCAATACATAATTTAATCCGTCTTTAGTCAGACTGCTTAACTTTGCTGAAGAGTAATCACTAAAGAACGGTTTATAGTACACTTAAAAGAATTTAAATAATGACATGGGGTAAGTGTACTATCTTACGCAAGGAATCAGAAAACGTACTCTTCTAAGCTTTGAAACCTAAATATTTGTTACAGCCCAGAACTACACGTCTAAATTAAAAAATACAAATGTTTTCTAATTTTTTCCATTTACGAAACTCTTTAAGAATCTCTAGCCAACTATGACATCACTTCAAAACTTGTAAGTTTGTTGTGTGTTTTTTGTTTTTTTAAAATTTTGTATGATGTCTTAAGATTTTAAATCATGCTTATTAAGGAAAGTTCAAGGAGCAAATACTTAAGGCTTGGTTTTTCAAAGGGCTGTGAGGGAGGCCAGTGAATGGCAGAGGCCAGTGGGTTCACTCATACACAATGCTACTCAAACCCACGCTACCAGGTGACATTCATACAGAAATATTACACTTAAAAGTTACAGTGTAGAGCAATATTTTTAGCCAGTGTACATATAAAGAATCAATGCATTTACTTTTTAAAAAAATTCCAAACTCGACTGTGATCATTATGTTCAAGTATTAGTCTCATTTACAGAGATGAGAAACTTCCTACTTACAATAAATTTAGCTTTAAAAGAAGGGATGTTTCAATATGCTGAAAAGAATGACACACTGAGGTTATCCAATAGTTAGCGTTCTATCGGTCACCAACTCATTTAGCTGCTTTAAGTGACGTGCGGAGGGAAGAGAAGTAGTTAGGCACAGAGAATCTGGGAAAAGAGTACTTTGAAAAATAGCTTAAATGGCAATTCCCAGATATGAGAACTGTTCTATCATATCTATAGTGGTGCTTTAAACCACAAGAATACAGGGCTGTAAGTCCCACCATGTCTCATGGCTAGAGCTTCGTTCATAGCAAATACCTTTAATTTCATTGATGCTGTCGGAATGTGAGAACGCCATGCCATTCACTATGTGCCCTTGCCTTTACAGTGGAGACAGACTTCAAATATGCTTATCTACCCTGAAATTAATTCTGTCTACTGGAGGAGCAACTGAACCCTTGTGGGGTCGTGAATGGGTCTAGATTCCTGGAATAAAACCTCAATACAGCATTTTGTATCAGGAAATCCAGACTCCTAGCAGCGAGGGGTTCAGACACAGTTAGCTTTAAAATGGTGAAGTGGAAGCGAAGAGGGAAGGAGGCAGCTACTATTGCAGCTATGTACCCTACATCCTAAAACTGCCACTCCCATACCCTGTCCTCAACAAAGCGTCCAGCAGATCTGTGAGGGGCTTTTGACTCTGGAGATAGATCAAAGTCAAAATGGTAAATGCAGAACTCTCTGCAAGAGCTAGCAAAAAGCTTCTTCCTACATTAATGCCTAAATATATAACCCTAGCGAAATCCTTTCAAAAGAAGGCTTCCTTTTCAATTAAATAAGCCTCTAGACAGTGCAAATGGTCAATGTTTAATGCATTTAATGAAACAGGCTTTAGAGTTGAAAATAAGCCCTACTTCCTGACAAATTCTGTTGCTCTTAATCTACAGAGGAAATTTCGATGGAAACGTAAGCTTCTGTGTGCTACCTAGCTCTTTAAAAGAGCTGGCTACCAGCTGCAACTGTGAACCCTGCAGCAACTTAACAGTCCAGCAAGTAGTCACCAAGCAGAAGGCAAAAGCTGAGCAAAGAGGATTCTGTGGTGAAGAAATAGCTGTGGGGTGCAGTAGTGTAATCAAGTTATTTAGAACAAAAGGCATCTTATATATTTGATGCTAACAGGAGGAAATGTGGATGTAAAGCTTTTAAATATACATTAAGTCTTGTTTCAATGATTATAATGATCACACAAGTTTGCAAATT
This sequence comes from Dermatemys mawii, assembly GCA_007922305.1. NCBI lineage: Eukaryota > Metazoa > Chordata > Testudines > Dermatemydidae > Dermatemys > Dermatemys mawii. The sequence goes on from ML677374.1 coordinate 1,383,800, forward strand.
AAAAATACTTTGCTTATTAATTAAAATTAAGACTAAACCTCTAATTTTGTCTGTGAAAGTGACTGAAGCCTATCTATACCCCGGGTGCTGAATATGAAGATTTCGACTATCAGTTGGTTCAGGTGCTCGGTTCATGGGAGGCCGATGGACTTTTCCCAGCACGGCCATACTCTGATCTCGGAAGCAAGCCTGCTGGAAGTCCCCACTTAGGTAATCCATGGTCTGCATCACACTATTCTGGCTGGATGAACCAGCACTGGCTCTGTAATGAGCTCCTGCTGCACAATCTAGTGGTGCCCCTGCTGGCTGTCCTCCATGAAAAGGCATGGCAAGGTCCTGTGACCCAGAGCTATCACTGTTCGGTGTGGGCAGAATGTTATTCCATATGGGCTGGAAATAGTGCCCATTAGTATATGGCAAGGGTCCCTGCAGTCCATTCACAGGGGGGGAAGGTGTAGGCTTCTCAATAGGGGGTTTTAAGTTGAAAGACTGGCCCATGCACAGTTCTTGAGGATAGTTAGAAGTTTTACCAGGAAAACCTTGCCCTGCAATCTCTCTCAGAGGGTGCTTCCCCACAAGTCCAGTCGGTCCAGCAGCATCGCCACACATTTGCTGGAGATGTGCAAGCTGATGCTGGTTCCATGCAACTGATTTCATTTCATTCTGGTATGCAGATGGCACCCTGTTGATGTTTACCATGGGGACATTAACAGAGGCAGAAGGAATAGCAGCAGCAGCATGATCGACAGGGTTTACTACACAGGAAGGCATGGGAGGGGGAACATTGTGAGTAGATACCCTGGTACTTGCATTGATAAGCAGATTGCGACTTATGGGGCTAGGGTTTGCAATCTGTCCCTCACATACTGAGGTAGTGCTAATGCCAGCTCTGGCCTGGCAGAACTGGTTAATCTGGTGCACGATGCTGCTCAGGTCTGGTGGCTGGTTCTGCTGCAGAGTGGCAGCCATAGAGAGGGGAATGGTTGAGGTAGACACGGTCACATTCGGCGGTGCATCTGCATCCGGCATCTTTCTGCTTCCATGTAAACCCGGCTGCAGCAAAGTGTTTGCAGGGTGCTGCAGACTCTGATGTGCCATGGTCTGAGGATGCTGCAAGCTCTGTGGCTGCTGCATATTCTGAGGGTGCGGCAAAGTCTGCGGCTGCGGTAAACCCTGAGGGTGTGTTAAGCTTTGTGGCTGCACTATACCCTGAGGGTGCGGCAAAGTCTGTGCATGCTGAAGGGCCTGCTGGCGAGCAAGCGCCTGGGGGAGGTTTAAAGTGCTAGGTGCAACGTATGGTGTGGAAGGGGGATTCATCATTGCTTCCGGCAGCAGACGTGCGCGTGTTCCGTCAAAGTCTTTGATAATTCCTTTAGCTGGAGATTTGACTATCGCGAGCAGGCCTGTTTTTGTGGTGGGCTGAGACGGGTAAGGACTGTATCTCTGGCCTGAAGTATCAAGTCCATTCACAGTACGGCGTATGTGTTTCCTCTGGGGAACTTTAACGCTGTTTGGAAAAATTTTTATAGTCAATGGATTGTTGGCAACCTTCTTAGCATAAGCATCCAATTCTGCTGGGGTAGGATACTGTGCAGATCTCATCTTCTGTGTAGTGTCCCCTGTGGAGAAAGAGGGAATCCATCAGTACTGACCCTGGAAAGAAAGAGCTTTCAAAAGATACAAGAGCTGCATCTTCCCAAAACCAGCAGGCCAGCACCAGTTATCTGATTCCCTTCATCAGTGCAAACCAATGTGACGCACCACTCGACTTCAGACAAGACCAGCCTGGGGGGAGTAAAAACTGAATCAAACCATTCCTTAAACTAAGTTTACTCAGAAAATGTGTGTAGTGACATGAATCCTCACGGAGGAATGGACAAAACAGAAGGCCTGCACCTCAGAGTATTTTCTACGCTGGATAAGGAGAGGGAAATGTCACAGCCTAATGAATAGTCTCTGAATTTAAATCTGCCTCTGCTCTCCCTCCCTATCTGCCATTCTTAAGCTGTTCTTAGAATTATGAGCTTCTAGTTTAGGAAACAGAGAAAGCAGTTAGCGAACCGAATGGAAAAATGCACAGAATGTTGGTGTGAGCGCCATATAAAGCCACTTCAACTGAAAACTTCTTGGATTTCAGTTTCAGCATTATTTTGAAATTGAGGCATTTAAAATTTTTTAAACTGCCTTCTTTGGCAAATACTCAAAGGTTCTTTGAGAAGTCTTTAGGAATTCTAGTTTAGCCAGGTTATATTGTATAATTCCTATTCTGGTAAAGATGCACTATTTTGTGCCTTTCACCTCTGTCCATCACTACCCAGCTAATGTCCATATTCACTATGACGGTCAGTTTTGGAGAGTACTCTAACAACAAACAGTTAAAATCAGGGTACCACAACAGATCCTAAAGCACATTTATCTACCACATGCGGGCAAAATTATTCCAGACAGTTCTCCTGTTCCATTTATTCTCACTTAGCAGATATCCACCCGGCCGAAGGTTGAGCAACAGGCTGTCATTTGTACATTCTAAGCAAACTGTTTTCCAAAAGGCTATAATCAAGTGCTGCTTCTCATAAGCTATTGCTTTAAAAGCAATTTTATAATCTTCCAATATAGGCTTGTGTCTTCAAGCAAAAGGGGAATGGGATTGTGGATATTTCATCTTGCATATTTTGTCCACCAAAAAAGTAGCCTCCCCCCCCACAACAGAACAAGACATTCAGCTCCCTCCATAGCTCCTATACACACTACTGCAGTGATTTGCTGGTAGAGGGTTCTGCAGCGGACTTCTCCAGAGCCCAGCAGGGCCATTGCCAGTGCGCTTGGTACCTCACTGTCCCAAGCAGAAGAGACCTAGGAACGACAGCTCACCAGAGATCATGCTGCTACCAGGGAGGCAAATCTCTGCTTGAACATATGCACTTGATTATAGCCTTTTGGAACACAGTTTGCTTAGAAGAAGTTATCTACCAAGTATGATTAAGGTCTAAGCAGCATTACCAGCTCCCTTTCAATCACTGTCTACAGAGCATATGATTTTAGTCTCTAAAACTGAACACAGAGCACTGCTTCTATAAGAAAAGCTGTCCTTAGAAACCAAGGGCAATGCAAGAGGTGATGGGATGGATACCAAAAGGAGAAGCAGTTAGAACGAAATTAAACATATCCTGTGTAAAGTGGGAATATTTATAACCTAGCAGTTTCTTTAGCACAGCATGTACTCAGCTGTGCCAGCTGGCAGTTTACCTATCCATCTTCATTGCTTCTGAAATGCCTCTTCACCATGGTGTTCAAGCACTGGCATCTACCACCCTCCCCCACTAACCAGAGGAAATATTCATTTGATATTTATTAACCTGAACATCCTTTTTGTTCTCATGTCTCATCTCACCCTGTCATGCAGGTTCTAACTTTTTTTTTCTGACTGAGCTCTTGCATTTTTAATGAAATCAGGAATGTCTCCAAGTTAGGCTTAGCAATGCTGCTCCTCTGTTGCCAGGTTTCTGTCAGCAGCACTCAAAACTTTGCTGGTTTATTTTTAGCAGGTTGTTCTATTCCTTCTCATATTCTCTGCCTTTTCTAAAAGATGCCTACCCTGGAAACATGGCAGGCAATTTTGATGAAAGAGTTACTGATCGGGCTAAAGGGAACACATGCCTTTCTGCAACATGGGTTGTGTGAACTTGGTCAATTTCAGGAAGAGTTTCAAGACATCTTTCTTTTACATTCTATAGAAAAACTAGACAAGAATTTCAGAAGTTTAATATCAAACTGAGTAATAAACATTGTTAGTGACCTAGTATGTTGGATAATATTGCCACCTTTCCAGTAGAGAAGTTCTTGGGTGTACTTGACAATGCATTACAACTACTGTCAGGAGCAGTTAAAATATTTATCACATTTTAATACACAAAACTGAACAGCTTGCATCTATCAACTATAGCACATCTGTAGCTCTGAACCCAAGTTCCTTATTTTAAAAGCACAACTGTTTTACTTTAAGAGTGAAAACAAACCTTCAGTTCAAGTTAAACATGCACCAAGATGAAACCGAGGTCCAATCTTAAATAACAAACCATTTTTCAAATCACCTTTGAACTGGCCTCTCTGGAGTTAATAACCCATTCACTCACCTTCCCCCTCCTTTTCTATGTAATTCTAGTTTACAGAGTCAATGCCTCTCTTAACCTGAAATAGCTAAAACATCCATAATTTATTTAGGACTGATCAAGGGAACATATTCCTGAGGCTCCCCATATACTATGTAAGATGTAATTATGTTACACCAGTAGTTTTTCTTCACAGTTGACTCTAATCTTTGTGGGATCAATTTGGGCAACAAAACAGAGAAAACTGTGAATAAATCAGAAACAGGAATTAAGGCATACTCATAGGACCTGAAGAACTAGTATAGGGATTCCCTGGCTACAGTGAAGTAGTCATGGGGATTAGGTTGAATAGAAAAAAACAACAGATTAGCCCAGTTAACTAAATGAATGGGAAAATAACAAGCATAATTTAAACAAAATGTCTTTGCTATTCAACATCCCCATCACTTGTGATCAGTTCCAGATTTCTGAGCCAGTCCATACAACAACTAGATGTGCACCTCTAAATATCAGAAATATTTTCTTGTTAGCAATGGCGTATTTCTCTGCTTAATTTCAGTACGAATAACACAACATTTTTCTTTAATGTACATTTCATATTAGGGCTTTAAACCACAGCCTTGTAACCTAATGAATTTTAATAAAAATAGAATCATAAGTAAAGTATACTGGACCCTCGCTATGCCCTGCGTCGCTATAGCGCGGGTTCACATGTAGTGCGGTCGTGGCAAGGGATCCCAAATTTAAATTGGGACCCATGGCAATGCGTCCCCCATGTTAATGCTGTCCCCACATTAACGCGGGACCGCGCATGGATCCCAAACACTGAGTTATAGTGAGGGCCTGGTGTATAACAAGACTTAAGGATCCTTACAATAATCAAATTCAAAACAAAAAAAGAAGAGCTATACCCAATTCCTGGGTAAAGCTCTCAACCACTGCAATTTTTCTGTAGATTTAATGAGAGTCCTCAGTCTTTGGGCATGAGTTAATTTTAGCCTGTAGATTTGTCTTTTAGTCCAGGAATACAAAACCCACACTTAGTCTCAACTGTGGCTACTCCACTATCATCTCAATCCATCTTTTTCTTTTAAGGCCCTGAGGCACCTGTCTTTACATCACTGGAAACTATGATAATTGGCCAATAAAAAGGCATTTTTGCTCTTTTGATAATGCATTCTTTGCCTCAGGTATTTTGATATTGTCTCTGGTGTTATATTGAAGGAGTGGAAGGAAGGAAAGCAAGCAAGCAGATAAGAGACCAATGAGAAATCCCACATATGGGGGTGAAAGACAAATTTCAGGGTTATTCTGCTTCCCTTTAAATTTTACATAATTGAGTTAGTTTTTTGTTGTTGCAAAGTCTTTAATATATATACACATTATCAGTTTCAAAAAGACAAAATATTTACAAGTCATCTAGCAGCTCCTCCTTCATTCAATATCCTTAGGAAAAAGCCCTTCATTTCAAGGTGGACAGAAAAGAAGATAACTATGTCGAGCTTTAAATAGACTGCAAAACCAATGTGATCCAGAGAGCTATATCTAGGAAAGTTCCTCAGGCTTTCTGAACTTATATTAATAAAGGTTATCTGGTACAGTTAAATGGTTTCTTAAGGCTTCTATAAAAAGCATGGTACTATTTCAAATCCTCTTCCCCAGCCGTCCCCAAACAAACAAAAAAACCCACACATTGTTCATTAAAAATGCTCATTAATTCAGCTTTCCTTTGGCCAGGAGCAAGACTACTTATGCATATACTGGATGTGGAGAAATGCACCAAATCGTATATACATCTGCCGCAGAGTGGGCATTTTGATTTTCAATATAAATCAGAGGTAAGCATTAGTGCTGTTTAAATGTCTGCAACTCACTTTATGTGCTAAATTCTTTCAAACACAGTACCTAAACTCTTCACTAAGGGCTTGTCTACACTAGGAAAATTAGTGTGCAGCAAGCTAAGGTGCAAGTTTATAGAGCACTAGCTACTCAGCGCTAACTCCCTGTCTGGACACACTTCCTGAGCACTTAACGTGCTTCCAAAGTGCAGTACATTACTGTCCACTAAGTCATGCAGCGAACAGCAAGAGTAAATGGGGGAGTAGCTACTGCGGACTTTTTCCCAGTGTAGACAAGTCCTAAATGAGGTTATGGTAGTGCTTTCAGGCTAATGTTGCACAGTGTCTGGAAAGAGCTGGCAATATCAGGCTAAGAGATGCTAGCCTGTTACCTTTAGAAAATATAGAACTAATGCAGAATGAAATTGGCCCACAGTTCACACCCTCATCTCACCAAAGAAACATGTTAAAAGATTTCACTAACTTGCTCTTTCAGTATGAAGCTTTCCAATACTCTGAAATGATCACCATCCAATCACCAATGATCACCAATGAAATAAATACCATTTTAACAAATGGTAGGTTTTCTTTGTAAGGAAGTGCACTAAGTTCTACCCCCTCCCACGTACTTCTAGTCAGCAATACTTCAGTTGAAAGCACAAAATGCTACATATATTAATAAGATGGAAAGGGAGGACAGGGGGTGAAATGCCATTAGCTGGCAGTCTACTTGCATATCACATTGTAAAAGCCCTTTCTGGACACATCCTCTTGCTGCAACCACAGAAACGTATGGCTAGCAAGGGCTTTGAGAAGTTGCCTTGTCCAGCCCAGCCCCTTTCTCTGAGACCGGACAAATTATACCTAGACCATCTCTCACAGGATGGTATCTAACTGTTCTTAAAACCAACAATGATAAGGATTTCACGACCTCCCTTGGCAGCCTATCCCACTGCTTACCTATCAGAAAATGTTTTTTCTAGTATCAACTGTCTCCCTTGCTGCAGATTAAGTGCACTACTTCTTGTCCTACCTTCAGTGGACATGGAAAACTGATCACAGCCCTCCTAAAAACAGCCCTTAACTTATTTGAGGACTGTTATTAGGGCTCCCCTAAGTTTTCTTTTCACAAGATTAAAAAAAAAACTGGGTATGTTTAAACTGATAAAAAAGCTGCCCATATAGGGCAGCTTTTATCATTTTTGTTGCTCTCCTCTGGACTCTCTCCAGTTTGTCCATTTCCTTCCTGAAGCGTGGTGCCCAGAACGGGACATAGTATTCTTCTGAGAACTCACCAGTGTTGAGTAGAGCAGGACAATCTCCTCTAGTGTCTGACATAGGACACCTCTTTGTTCCACTTCTGAAAAATAGGTCCTGTGTATGCCCTTCTCCAGTCCTCTGCGACCTAATCCATTGTTCATGAGATCTCAGAAATAATAGCTAATGATGCCGAGATTGCTTCAGCTAGTTTCTTTAGTACCCTATATTTTATCAGGCCCTAATGACTTGAATGCATCTCAATATTCTTGAACTTGTTCTTTCTCTAGGCTGGTTTGCAGTCCTTCCCACTATCTTAAAGGCATGACAAAATGTAATACACACATATAAAATAGATTTTCTGCAGTACCTAAATGTTTATTTCTCAGCTATACCAGTACCTGATTTAACAATTAACCACATCCTGAAGGCAAAATATCACTCACATTTCTGAAGTCCAGTGTTCATCTGCGGGTAAGAAAGAAGCTGAAAGGAGAGGTCACCTGGTCCTGGTAGACAGGCCAGCATGGCAGACAGGCACTAACACAACATGGGGCATTCACTCCTCCGCACACTGCAACAAAGAGACAATTCAAGGTTTAATACACAGACAGTACTGTGATGAAATAGAGCAAACAGCCATCCCATATGAAAGAGGGACCCATGCTTCACCGATGCAATTTAATTAGGAGCATTGTTGATTTAAAAAAATATCTTGTTCTTATCTACAGCAACAATGTGCTTTCCAACTGTTGTGATTGTTAAACTGACATTTTAAAATGGCACATCTGTTCATCTGTACTGGAAGGTTTCTACCATTTAATCTACTAACTACAAATTTTTGCACTTGTAATTGCAGGGCTATTCTGAAGGGGGAAAAAAAGCTCTGGATTTCCTATGCTAGGCCATCCTACTGCGGTTTTACTGAATTGGATAAAAAAAGTTGCCACACTGCTGTTCAAAGATAAGATATAAAACGGTTACAGTCCTTGAGTAATGGAGAAAGGTTGCAGTTATGCAGCTAATAAACCCAGGCAATAAAGTTATTTTATCTATAAGCAAAACAGCTTCTCTGAAGGCTACTAGATGGCTGAATAACCCATTTCCAGAGTTATGTGGCATGCAGAACACTGCACAGAGGAGCAAAACTGACAAACACAATGCTTCCCTTCAGGATTACAGAACTCCCTGAACATGGAACCTATAACTGCCTTGGATCTAAACAGATCAAACTTACTTCTAACAGGAAGGAAGATAGAAACTGAAGGTGCACATCAGCTAACCACCTAAAGAGGATAATTTTCTTATAAGCATTTACACCTAGGCACAGAGTTAAGAAATGGCTTTTGCAGCACAGATAACTTAGTCTTTAAACCCCTTCATAACACTAACAAGACTCAGCTAGCATGACTGACCCTGCCTGAGTCGTAAATGAACTAGCACCAGACACGTTTGCTTAGGTTTCATCCTCTGAGGACACAATGGCGGAAAACACAAGCTGATTGTCCAGCACTGTGGCAGCGTGGCTACGACTAACCTGTGTTTTAAAAGGTACTGTGAAGGTAACACAGAGATAGGTCAGCAAATGAAAATGATCAACTGTCACCAAGATGCCATACCAAGTATGGTACATCCTGAGTTGAATGGAATGCAGCAGCCCGTTTATCAGCATGGCAGGTCAGCAGATAAGTGATGAAGGGGTTTTGTTTGCTCCCAGTAAATAAATACTGGGGAAAAAAGTTAAATTGATATTCTTGCACCATTTAGAGCAGCACAAAAAGCCACCTTGTGAATAGTGCTTCAGTCAGTAGAGCCATGAACCTCCTTAAACAAAAACAATCACCTTCAGCAAAAGCAGCCTTCTACGCAAGGTGCTTGCCACTCCAACAGGATGCCTTTGGGGAAATAAAGGCAGTGGACTGCATGCATTTACCAACCACCACACTAACAGGTTGATCCCATTTGCTCCAGGTGCTGGGAACAAGGTGCTGTTCTCTCAAAGAGCAGATGTTTCACTAGAATTTCAGCACCACACACGTAAATTATTTAAGGGAACGACAAACCTGAAACCTGCTAACAGAAGACAGGCAAAAATCTGGGTTTCCACAAGGATGCGTATAGGTGAAAAATATAGGCAGGTAAGACATTTAGGCCTCGTCTACACATTAAAGTTGTACAGTTAAATTTTAGAGTGCCTTATGTCAGTTTTGCTTACTTTTACTCCCAGTTAACTTCAACTAAACCAAAATATGAGTGTCCATGCAAACCGGTGCAAATTCCTAACTATGCTGGTTTGAAGTCACACCTTTAGTTACAATGATGTTATACTTTCATGTTAACAGGACCTTCGTGATCACAACTAAAGCTTTGACTGCTCAAGATAGATTTTGTAGAAGAAAAGTGATGGACTTCACAACTGATAGAAAAACTTTATCCACTCAAATCTAAATTTTCTGACAAATTCTTTTCAACCAATTGGGAGCACTCGAAACAAACCTCTACCCCACTAGGAAACTAGCTGAGAACAAACATCCTGTGTCTTAGCAAGGAAGTTTAGCAACTTCTATGGTCTAATGCAGCGGTGTCCAATAGAAATTTGATGCTAGCCACACTTGTGGCTTTTTTATAATGTGACTAATAAGAAACATTCAAAACCACATGAATTAGCCTCAATTCAAAAGCCTATTAGCCACATGTGGCTAGTGGTGAAAGTACTGGACACTGCTTGAATAGGACCAGCTATGGCTATCACAGTTAGAAGAAATTTTAAGGGCATGGCTACACAAGAGAGTTTATGGCAGCACAGCTGCACTGATGCTGCTGTGACATGGAAAGCTCTCTAATGCAGCTGCTCTAAGTCAATGGGAGCTCCCCCTTAAGCTTAACTACTCTAGCCTCTGCGAGCAGCAGACACAGCTCATCCATAGACACAGTACCGCCCACACGCATGTCAGTGTAATTTCTGTTGCTCGGAGGGTGGGGGGTATTCACACCCCTGAGCAACAGAAGTTATGTTGACATAAACTGTAGAGTAGACATAGCCTAACAGTAGTGTGCAATGAAGAACATTTGCAGCATTCTCTGATGTTATCATCAAGAGCCTTGGGCTATCAACAAGGTAGAGGTTTTTTGGAGCTCTTTGGGTACCAGAGCTCCATGTGGATGCCTTTTTGGAGAGTACTACAAATTTCTGAATTTGAAACTGGATTTGACTAGATCAATGGGACTGATATCAATGATATACAAGTTGTATGGATACACTCCATGATATACCCATCTTAAAGCAAACATGCCCAAACAGATTTGCGTTGAAGTGACAGTTATAATAAATGAAACCCTGAATGATCATTTCACCACTATAATGCATTAAAGGCTATGTAGTGTAACCTAGAAGCATGGATCTTCACACTAAGTTTAATTCTCTGTTCTAACATTCTATGGGGTGGAAGGGTCCCAGAACTTGGACTTCAGCCCAAATCTGAACATCTATACCACAATTAAATAGCCCCTTATCCCAAGCCTAAGTCAGCTGTCACAGGCCAGTTGCAGATTAATTGCAGTGTAGACATAACCAAAGTTATCCATGTCACAACAGCTGGTCAATTTGTACAATACATTATCTTGTTTATTAAGCCAACTGGCTGATCAAAACCAAGCACTGGAAATCCTATAGGTTTTTTTCTGCAAATATTTATTTATGAAAAAGCTGCATCTTTACAGCATGAATACTTTCAAATTATTATAAGCAAATCTCCCAGGTATATTGTTAACTAAATTACATGTGCAAACAAGTGCCAGTTGTGAATAGTGTAGAAGTGGCGCGCATCATAATTCTGGACACTGAAAACCAGTAAGACTCTATGCTACTGATCGAGGCAGACAAGCCCAAAACAGACAGCCCTTTGAAAACCTAAGTAATTCACTGGCAATCCTGAGAGAATATAAATACACTGAACTCTCCAGGCAGTGCAGAAATCAGATAATTATGCAAAACACCGAGAGAACAACTTCATGTTGGCTCTAACTTTAATCATTAATAGATGGTAATAACTGCATTAAACTCATAAATCTTGCATACTCTAAGACCTCCAAACCTGAACTTGTAATTATTCTCAGCCTGTAACAGATTGAGTTCTCAATGAGATTTAAAGTGGTTTTAAAAAACCCCAAGTGCTGGCTTGCCACATCCAGAGCTTAAATTAAATTGTTTTAGGAACAGACATTTTCTTAAATGCAGAGGCCGAAAACTAATTCATGAATATAAACAAAGCTGCAGAATTCCATGAGAACATTTCTGGCATTCTGTGGACAGGTCCCTCCTCCAAATTATGCCCAACAAGCATGAATGACCAAACAAGCATTCAGATCCCTTTTAATTCAAAGATGACCAACAAAAATTGCAAATTGCCACAGACTTTGACATTCTTCCCTTATATACTTTTACTGCTTCACCTGAGTTAGCAAAAGCTCAGATTCAGGGAAAATATCTACACACTCTTTCCTCACTCCTCTATTAGTTTCACAAGTCTGAAATAACTAGGGCCTGTTTCCCAGTGAAGAGTAGACAATGAACAAAAATGACAAAGTTCCAATGCAAACTTCAGCATTGCAGAGGATTTTAATCAATCATCATCAGGTCCTGTAAGCATCTCATTTGTATTCTGATAAAAACAGGAGCTAAGCCAGGATCTGGTGCTCTCTCATTTCATGGCTAAAATAGCTCTCAGTCTCTACTGTTTTATTTAACAACTTTTGTATGTAAAGCCCCTAAAAAAAAAGAAAAGAAAAGAAAAAGAAGAGCACCACCATATAAAGTACAAACTGCACTAATACATTATGACCGCACAGCTATGCAGAGGGTTTATTTAACTGTTCAGTCTTTAAATATCATTATAGCCTTAAAGTACTGGGACTCTTAGGAGCCAACCTCTTGCTACAGTGCCACAGAGAGCATCGATGCCTTACACATACCCACAGCAATCAACAGGATAATGACACATTAAAAATGTGAACAAGTGGCTAAGAGCAGCCCAAGACAGCATTAAGTTCAGAGTGGTCAGACTGCTATCACAGGGAAAGCAGCATTTCCTTGGTGACCAAAGCATACCAATTTACATAGTTAAGAATTCCATTTCATCTCCAACTCACACAGAGCTTATGTTTGCTAAAAGGCTACAAAAATAAGCTTTGCCTAGTTCATTCTATGTTGGAGCCCACAAGCTAAGTTAACACACTTTAAATATAGAAGATGTGTACATAGATTTGCGATGACAAAGGCAAAACATATCTTAAAGGAAGAGTTTATTTATACAAGAATTATTTTGTAAAAATGGAAGCATTTTAAAAGAATTACCACCTTTTCTTGGTCTCCACTGTAGGCTGACTGCCAGTCATTTAATTCATAATGGCCAGGGAACTAATGGATATTAAGAGAAGCAATGTAGGTGTTCTGGCAGTGCTAAGAAAACCTATTATGGAGGAGCTGGTTATGACTCCACAGTTAAAGTTGAGCTCCATTTTGTACTTTAAGACATGCTTCGATCTCTCTCTCGTTTTTAGAATGAAAAATACAGTATACCCTCCCTGAACTTATATATTCATTGTGTTCTCAAAGAATAAGATTTTACAAGTAAATTGATTATCTGAGCAGTTAAAAATTAATATATCTTCTAATAAATTTAGTCTGCCAGGGTTTTTTTTGGCCCTTAATGGTCTCCACAATGGATTAATGCAGACACTTTACCTAAGTGTTATAATTATATAGGCTAGAGACAGGGTCAGCTAACTCTTAAGTGGGATACTGGGACAGAAGTAATTCAACTCTTCCTCACCAGCTGAAATAAAAGCATCAATTCTATTGGTTGGAATGACACAGTGGTAGGAGAGACACTGGACCATAGGTATAAACAGTTCTCGCTGGCAGATGAGGCCCAACTGTCACTTTCTATGAAGACTCCAAAGCTGCACACTAGCTTGGGCATCAGTGCTTGCAAGGCTCCCCTTACCATCGTCCTTTGAGGCAGCACTGTTGGGGGAACTAAGGCAACTGTGCGGAGGACGCGTTAGGACTCAGTTTACCGCAATACCAGGTCAATGCGTGGAGCGGAGCAAGCATTGTCCATTAGGACTCAGTCTGAGCTGTCTTTGCTCCCTCACAACACTCTTCACAGCTAATGCAGCCTGCTAATTTGCAATTGACTGAACGACTAGATCCACCAGTATATTCTGCTGCTTGACACTGCGCCAGCAATGCAAAGCAGCTGTAAACCCAGCTTAATTGGGTGCTCTGGCTGCTTGATGTATTGCTAAATCTGCACTTAAAAAGATAAATATAAAAAGATTTAAAGCTGACACTACTTACAATCAAATCGCTACAAATATTGCACATAGCATTCTCTTTGGGCTTCATGTTCATGAAATTTTAAAATATTTGTTTAAAACTAAAATTCAGACAAAAAACCCCATTAGTGATTTTTTAAGTCAGAAGATAAAAACACTGACTCTCTAAAAATCAATCACATCTAATCTGGGTCCACAACATTAGACTGCCATCATTGTAAAAGTGTAGTTATTTTAGGACATTACTATAGGGCCGAGTTAGGGCTGTTTGGGTGCCTTAACTGAATTTTTTTTTCAGATTAATTCTGAGTTTTCTGGATTTATAGTACTTTGTTTTACACAAATCACAAATACCCCTACTATGTTTTTGTTTTAACTATTAAATTACCAATATATTGAGATGAAGAAGGCTGTGTGTATGTATTGTTTTGTCTGGATAGTAGAAAGCATTCTGTACCCCATTTCCAGAGTGGACTCAACTATTTCAGCTATCAGAGGGCATGGAGACCTATACTTAACTTCATCCTCAACTGAGGTATCTATGGAATGGCTCTATCAGTTTTAGCAAGAGACTTCTCAGAGGTTGCCATAGTAGAGCTTAAAATTTCAAGAAAACTCTATGCTTATCAACCAGAAAATAGCAAACTTCAGAGGCAGCAGCTCTATCAGGGAACATAGATGCCTCTGATGTCTTGTACAGCACAGACTAAATTACTTGTTATTAACAGCCCGGCGCTCACAGTAAAGTCCCTTACTCTAATTTACAAGTTGTGTCACTAAATAAATAGATCCCATGCTCAAATTAAAGTTTTTGCTGGGCTTTCAAACATACCATACTGCCTGAAACTCTCAAGCAGGCAAAGAAAATGGTCCCCACAAAACTGACATAGGCCAATGAAATGAGAGAAACAGGTTTGATTTTGAAAAAAGTAAGCTGGCGAAGTCTAACTTTAGATTCATGAAAATAAACATGCATGTTTGAAATTCCAGGATTAACTATAGGCCTTCACTACTGAGGTCACAAAGCTCAAAGATGTTAGAAGGCAACAGAAACTACACACACAAAAGAAAAGCTCAAAACTATTTCCAGCATACTGAGGTCCCTTAAGCCTTTGAGAGCTTTAAGTACTTATTGCTCACAGATGTGCTTCACTTCTTCCCCTTATTCATACAGAAATTGAATTAAAGTTCATAAATAGTAACAATGCATTATGATTATGACAAAATCCCAAATACACACTACATAACTACGTTCAGCCTGTATAAAACGCTCCAGGACAAATTAGGGTTGTTTTGATACAACCATATGTAAGTTCCTGCTAGAAGCATAACTGAATGCAAGCCGATTTTCATGCTCCTAGTGAAACTGTCTTGTTTACTCCCAATTAAGACATTAAAGACAAAAATACAGACTACTGAAGACGGAGGCTCATTCCTTATTGCTCTCCCAAAGTAACCTATAGTCTAGTTTTTGAAGTATATATTATGTTCTCCTGAACACATTCATACCAATTACACGGGCAAGAATTGTTTACACAATTCACACAATATTGAAAGGAAGTCTTCTATATTTTCACAAAGATCAGGTCATTACAAGTGTCAGTTTGAGAATGCCAGTGATTTAAGAATCAGCATATTTAAGTAATAGTAGTCAGGTGTTACGTTTTTGTCTCCTTTCAGGATACACACCAAGTGGCATTGCATTACATTTTCAGAGCATGCACACATACCACACACCATCCGCGCCAGGCAAAATTGGTATTTATTACCACTTCGGTCAGTTTCATCACTTGACACAAAGTCTAGACTGATATCATCAGTTTATCTCCCGGACTTCCTGCTCTCCCCTTCTCCCATTTTCCACCACCCCTCCATTTCTGGAAATCCACAAGGAAACATTCTTGTATATCATCTCTCCTGTAAACTACTAAAGGAACAATGTATTTGACATATCTAACATAAAACACAAGAACCATTTTTTATAACTAAACTAGCATTGTATTCACAGTCAACAAATGCAACAGCCTTTTAACATTTTAAAAGTTATGTTACTGAGGAGGCGGCTTTTCTCGATATGGCAATAAGTCCCTCTAGCAAGTGTATCAGGGAGTAAACAAGGAGAGAAGCAATGAACAATGGAGAGCTGCCTTTTGTATGAATTGAAGTGTCATCAGTTTCTACCAATATAAAGTTTTTTAATTGTCTGAATCAAGAAGGTCCTCTTCTAGATCTCTGCAAGAGCTTCAATAAAATCAGTTGTGCTCCTTGAAGTTTAATTAAGATTTTGCTTATAAACCATTTCACCTTCTAGGCTGACCACCATTTATAATGTTAGTCAGGCAACAAAATTAATAAGCTTGAAAAGCAAGAAAGAAGAAATTGAAATGCATATGGATCCACTTCTCGCTCTTTTGCCCAACCCACTAGAGGCATCACTCAAAACAGAAAACTAGGGGGCTTTAAAGTAAGAGTTTACAAAAAACAAACACTGGCAACATTACAATCCTTATGGACTTGAAAGCTATCAGGAAGGGCTACCTGGCTTAAAAGCAAAATATGTCATTTTGAACAGAAGTTAAAATCAGCCAAAAGACTAAAATATAGCACCTATAATCTTATAACAGGTAGGTATTACTGTGAATGACATCAGTACCACCAAATCCATCTTATTGTGATAAAGCAACAAGCTCCGGTATATTATTTTTGAACATAAAAAGCCATTTTAGGCTGGCCTTATTAGATTATTTTAAAATACAGCACTACACATCAGACAAAAAGTAGAACAGTAGGTTTTAATTGTAAAATGGAGTTTTACATAGCTTCTGGCCTTTGGTATAAATGTGGTCTTTTAAAAAAAGAAGAGCAATGCGTCACTTCAGTTATTAAAATCCATCCAACCTGTACTTTAGCCTTGGGATAAACACCGCCAACAAACTGACTTAGAAGTAATTATCACTGCTATCTGTAATAAATGTTAATTAGACATGATTGAACTAAAGCCCTAATCTGAATGACGCTGTTACTGGCAAGAAGCCCACTCCTGCTTGGATTCTGCAAAGAAAGCTGCTAGCAATGATGTAGACAAACATGAAATAGCTTGTGTGGCTTGCCCATTGCAAATCACCATGCAATTCCACTAATGCCTGGTTAGTTGGCCCAAAAGAAACCCATTAGCGATGCTTCTCACTAAATCCGTTTTAACAAAAACCAAACACAAAGATGCAGAATTTGTAAAATATGTAAAGTTTCAGTCTAACTTCATAACTACCTAGATCCAAAATGCCAACACCTGACTAATTTCATAATGTATCTACTGACTATGTAAGAAGGTTAGCTCGAAAGATAGTAAATTATCAGTATTAAAAGTATCTGGGAAAACTCAGTAGCTTGTCTTGTTATAGGAGTGGGCTTCTCTGATCTCTGCTGCAATGGAGCCAGTTAACTGCTTTTAGTACTCAGACCCATGCAGGTGTTTGGGGGAAGAGGAGCTTTTAGCTTAATTTCTGCTGGTTGGCCCATTTATATTTTGCATTTTTGTTAGCCAACAGACCAGAAAATGCTTCCTCCCCTTTACAGCTTACTTCTAATGGTTCCTCCCCATTACAGCTTACTCACTGCGCTTGGCCCAGGAGCGCAGGGCCCCGCGCATAGGGCCACTGGCTCCATGCCCCTGGCCTGAGCTCACAGGCCAGATAAAAATGGCCGACGCAGTATATGGCCCACGGGCTGTAGTTTGCCCACCCCTTTTATAGACTAACAGATGTATTAGAGCATAAGCTTTCGTGATGAAGTGGGTATTCCCAAAATACTGCACCAGTACTGCAATTATCTGAATGCCAGGTGTTCCTTGCCCATTTCAACCATCTGAAGGACAAATTACGCAAATCTGATCTTAACATTCCTGTGCTGTACTTTACAGACAGGCCCTCAATCCACAGCATGTAATAAAATCATCTTCACTTGCATAAAAAGCACCCTGTGATCTCCCACCATTCTGTTTAGAAGACTTTTTCCTTCCTATAGTGAAACTCCAAGTGCTGCCTTAGTTTTGCTGGTGATACAGGAGACTGCATATGTTCCATTTGGAGAAGCGCACCTCAAGATTTTTTTAAAATATACTGATCTCACCTTTGTCAAGACTATTTCAAATCATTTTCAAAATTTTAGTTTCAAGAGGCTCACATTATCTTCCACAGCAACTTTTATATTGCTTTCATTTGTGCCTAAAATACGGCTAACTCATATAAGGCCTACCAAGTTCCTACCTTAACTTTTCATGGGCAGTTTGTAATATAATTATGCAACAAACAGATCTCATTTCAATGTGCAGTGTTTATAAATGTCACCAAAGTGCATTTAGCATCCAACAAATCCAAAGCATTTTCCACTACTGCTTACTCTTCAAATTGCACTTACAGTAGATCAAACTCCTATCACGCAGAATTTAAAGGAAATCTTCCACGAAAAGGAAAATAGCTCATGCAAAGAGTGACACATTCTTATTTGCAATAAGACGAATATCTATCATAGAAAACCTATTTAAAAAGAGTGACTTAGTATTTTTTTTAACAGGCCAGTTAAAGTTCAGCTGTGTTGGGAAACTACTGTCAGTATAAGATATTTACGTAATACACAACAACATATATAAATAATTACTTTCCAGAATCCTGGTTCTATAGACTTTACCCCCCATATGTCAAAGGGATTCTTAAATTGGGAATATATTATTTATGCCAGTATTTTGCACTGTCCTATTTCTCAGACATGTTAGATCAGGGGTGGGCACATTTTGGCCTGAGGGCCACATCGGGGTTGCAAAATTGCATGGAGGGCCAGGTAGGGAAGGCTGTGCCACCCCAAACAGCCTGGCCCCGCCCCCTCACTGTCCCCCTCAGAATTCCCGACTCATCCAAATCCCCTTCTCCGTGTCCTGACCGCCCTCTCCAGAAACCCCCAGCCTCTAACCAGCTCCTTGTCCCCTGACCACTCACTCCTGAGATACGCCCCCACCTAACCTCCCCCCACTCCTGACAGACCCCCAGGACTCCCACACCCCATCCAACCCTGCTTGCTCCCAGACTGTCCCCTGGGACTCCCCGCTCATTATGCAACCTCCTCCCCGACTCTGGCCTCCTTACCATGCTGCTCAGCAGCATGTCTGGCTGCGCGTGGAGCCAGACACGCTATCCCGCATCCCCCAGAGCCCTGCCCATGCGGCGGGACGAGGCTCCCAGAGAGGGAGAAAGGCGGGAGAGGGGCCAGACTCCCCGGCCAGGAGCTCAGGCAGGTCTGGCAGGACAGTCTGGACCGCAGTTTGCCCACCCGTGTCAGATAATACTTTTTTGTCCGTTTAACAGCGTTCAGAAGTTAACCCTAAAAAACTACCCTAGCTAATTCAGCCAAAATATAAACACTTTAACAAGACAGAGCAGTCAAAATTTTAAAATAAGAAATTATTTTGACATTACATTAAGATGAAGTAAACAAGTAAACTATACACTAACTGATCTAGGACAGATGCTAATGACATTGTCATCTCTTATTTATCACTGTATACCTAATTTAGCACATGTCCATGAAATGATGGCCCTGTGACACTAGGCACTTTAAAACTGGATCACTCAGCAACATATATATACACTCAATTCTTGAACAAGCAATTCCAGGCTGCTTTGCCAGCAAATTCTGGCCAGTACAGTTTGAAAGTGCATAGTTCTGGCTCTCACAAAGAGCAGACCTGTAAATGACATTTTGAGGATTAAACTGATTGAGATGCAATGTGCCTAGCAACCATTCATTAAGCAGAGTTCAGAAACAGGCCAGCAATCTATTCTACCTCCTTATCTGAGCAGTAAACAGATAATAGTCTCCACTGTGTCCTCTACCCTCCATTTCAGACACATTATAAACAGCTCTCTCCAATGTTAAGCCTCCTACAGTAAATCTCATGGAATAACCCCCTCTTAAACACAAACAGGATTTAGTTTCAGCAAGTGTTTGAAACGGCTAAATAACTATCCTAATGCAAATCTCCAACAGTTCTGTTTTGTCCACTATTCTCTTACCTTGAGTACCAAGAGCCCATCCCCTACCTTTAAAAAAAACCCAACATTTATTTAATCATGCAAGGTTTTGGCACTGCTACTCCGATCGTTAAACTCAATAATGATCTTATTTCTTTCCTTCAACTACTGAAAGGAATCAATTTATATTTCCGAAGGCTTTGATATAGGTTGCCTCTTAGAGAAGAGAACAAAAGTCACTTTTCCTCCCATTAAGCACCACTGCTCATAAATAACCAGGACAGAATGAAAACGCCATAGGAGAAAATTAAACCAGCTACTTCAGTCTCAGTAGTGCAATGTGTTTCAACCACTTAGCTATACAGATTATGGTAAGTCATGTTTCACATAATTGTTTC
This sequence comes from Dermatemys mawii, assembly GCA_007922305.1. Taxonomy (NCBI): domain Eukaryota; kingdom Metazoa; phylum Chordata; order Testudines; family Dermatemydidae; genus Dermatemys; species Dermatemys mawii. Next base: position 1,403,764 of record ML677374.1, read on the forward strand.
CTCATAAGTAAACATTTGATGGTTTCCTATTTTGCATCCAAGTTAAATGATAGAGATTAGTGTAGACATCCTATGATTATTTAGCTTAATGTTTCATCTTCTGTGTACAGTTCTTTTGGGAAATCACTGATATATAGCATAAGAACATAACAAAGGCCGTACTGGGTCAGACCAAAGGTCCAACTAGCCCAGTACCCTATCTACCAACAGTGGCCAATGCCAGGTGCCCCGGAGTGAGTGTACCTAACAGGTAATGATCAAGTGATCGCTCTCCTGTCATCCATCACCCCTCCCCCCGCAACAAACAGAGGCAAGGGACACCATTCCTTACCCATCCTGGCTAATAGCCATTAATGGACTTAACCTCAATGAATTTATCCAGTTCTCTTTTAAACTCTGTTGTAGTCTTAGCCTTCACAAATACTATTACATATTTAAGTTAAAAAATTAAACTGAAAATAAATGAATGTCATGTAATACAATTTCATAAAGGCAGGGTGGCTGAATATTCTCACAGATGAAAAATGTGAGCCCCATCAAAACCTATGACTTTACCTTTATTAGGAAGTCAAAGGTACTTGATGACTCAATGGTTCCTACGCAATTCAATGCCTTCTAAGTATCTCCAGACAACGCTGTCACTTCAACTACTCAGCTAAATCTCATATTAAAAAAAAAAGCTTTAAAAAACCCAACAGTGTTGCAATACTTGCTGCAATGCTCACTTCTGTTTTCCAGTTAACAGGCTTCCTAAACATTACACTTTAATACACAAAGAAACTGACTTCCTATTAGAGAATGAAATAAACATGATGATGCAACAGTTACTAACCTGGTATCATGAGTGGCAAGAAAAAAAAATAATCAAACATATTTGAAGGCGCTAGTAAATGTAGCTTCCTTTCTTAAGTGGAAGATACCAGTTAATTAAGAATAGACCTTTCTGCTTTAAGTTTACAGTTTTTGTGTCTGTTGAACCTAAGCCACGCCAATGCTGAGATAAGAACCTACTAGTCTCTAATACAGCACTATATTACTGCCTGCCTTCTGGTTACAATGATCTCTGGAATCTTTGCTTTGCTTACTAGCATGAGCTCCATATCACTTTAATTAATATCTCCAAAGTGCCTGAAAAAAAAAAAAAGTTCTTCAACTCTTAGCATTTTGCACTAGACATTAGTCATGCCAGCTCTTGGCTAATCAACATAAAAGATATACTTGTTCCACATATTTAGCTGAAAATGCCTAATAACAGTTTACAATCAGCATAGCTACTTAATTAGCATATAAGCACCAGCTGGTTACAAAGCATTAATTTTAAAGCTTTACATTTGCAATCCATTTAGGAATTATTTTAAGGGTAGTGCTGATTTTGACCCCAATTTTTGCTGGATTCAAACACTCTTCCTTGTCTTACAGGATAGCTCCAAAGTTATGATAAGGTAAGGGTAGCTTAGGCCCAAACCAGAAGTGAAGTACCTCAATCTGCTGCACTTGTTAGAGCCAGTTCAGACAAAACTAGCTGGACAGTAAGGAATGCAAACCAGAAAGTCAAAGCCAAGTGTCCTTTCTACAGAACAGGTTTAACAGTAACCCTCCCAATAACAATTGATAGGGTCAAATTAAGTTTGGAGCGAGGAGGCATGTCACAGATGCTAAGGAATAGTCTATTTGCCTAAAAGAAGGAGGATGATACAAGGAAAATCAGGAACCGCCAGGTTTCTGCAAGAGAAAAGGGAGAAGTCCATAAACGCAATGGCCAGGGAGGGACTCCTGCCAGGCAGGCTAAGCTCTGCCCGGAACCCATCTGCACCCCCCTCTCGGGCGGGCTCGGTTTCACCCCCGCCCCGGGGGTCGCATCTCGAGTCGGACAGGAACCCGACGCAGGAAAGGGGCCCGGACAGGCCGCCGCCCCCAGTCGGGCGCAGCAGAACCGGGCTGCTCCGCGCCTGGGCCCTGCGCCGGAGCCTTACCGGGGCCCTGCTGGGAGAGGCGGTGCAGGCAGCCCCCGTCGGCGGGGCCGCGGCTGCCGCCCCGGGCTCGGCGCTTGGCATCCTCTTCGCAAACTCAGCTCCCGCAGCGCCGGAAACCGGCCTCGCCCCGCCCCGGCCCTGACGGAGGGCGGCCTCCTGCCAATGGCGGCCGCCAGCGGGGCCGCGCCGGGCGGGGCCCTTTGTTAGCGCTCCCCGGAGCGGCGCCCCGCTCGGCCCCTGCCGCGGGCCCGTGCGCCGCACAAAGCAGGCGGCGCGGCCCGGCCCGGCCCGGGAGAGCGGGGCCGGCCCCAGGACTGCGCGCTGCAGCGTGGTGAATCCCCTCGTGTCAGCGCCACACGGCCAGGCCCTGAGCGGTCCCCGGGCTAGAGACATGCCTCCCCCAGCCCCGGCCTCTGAAATACCGCCCGAGGAACGAGACCGGGGCGGGGGCCACTCTAGTGAGAAACGTGGTGCTCGGGCCCAGGGAGAGTTTGACAGTAACGGGGGAAGAACGTAAGATTTCACCATTTAAAAACCGAAAGCCTTCACCCTTGTGAAGATGACCCTCACAGGGCTGATCTGGGCTTGTCTTCCCCAGTCTGCAGCCAGACTGCTCCTAAGGGGCTGCCACTCCTCTCTGCTTCACCACACAGCAGCACAGTGCATGGGGTGGCAAACGTTTTGACCTGAGGGCCACATTGGGGTTGTGAAAGGGTAGGGAGGGCTGGGTAGGGAAGGCTCTGCCTCCCCAAAAAGCCTGACCCCGACTGCCCTCTCAGAACCCCCAACACATCCAAACCCCCTTCTCCCTGTCCCTAACTGCCCCCTGGGACTCCCAAGCCTATCCAATGCCCCTGCTCTCTGACCCCTGACCACCCCCAAACCTCTGACCAATCCAACTGCCCCCTGTCCCTTTACTGCCCTCTGGGATCCCCTGCCCATTATCCAAGCCCCCCACTCTCTGCCCCCTTACCATGCTGCTCAGAGCAGCAAGACTAGAAGCCATGCTGACCATGCAGCAGTGTATCTACAAGAGAAGGGCCACAAAAGGGCAGGGGGCTAGGAGACCTGGCCTGAAAGATGGACTACAGCGTAATATGATCAGTACTTTTAAAGAAGCACACAGATAAGTTTCCAAATGCTGTATCTTATTTATAGTAAAATATACTGATCAAAGCAGAAGCTTCCATCTATTCTTTTGCATCTATTTCCATCAATAGATGCAAAAGAAAACAAAATTGGGTTATTAGAATCCACTGGAAATTAAAGTTTTCCAGATTAAAAAGTATACTATATAATTTTAACATTTTAATTAACTGTTGAAGATTACAAAATATTTTTGTAATGGTTACAATTCACTTTTTTTGTTTGTGGATTGACAATGCTTTCTAATGGTTCAGTCTACTCTTTCAGTCCTAATCTGTCAAATTAGGCCTCCTGCTGGGAAGTATTAAAATTGCAGTCCCCTACTGAGACAACTACCTCTTTCACTAAACAGATATTGAAACAGTAATGCATTCCTAAAATAAATGCTTTAAATTCTTTGACATTGTCACTTTCTAAATGTTTACTAAATGACAAAGAGTCCTGTGGCACCTTAAAGACTAACCAGAGCATAAGCTTTCATGGGCTAATACCCACTTCGTCGGATGCAGTTTAGAAAGTGTAATTATTAGAGTTTTCCTTAAAGCATTTCTTAGTAACACAACAGATGCATTAAGGGGCTTCCATAAATACTTTTATCAGCTTTAATCTTCTCACAAAATCTGAGGACTCCAATAATGCTCTGCAATTCTATAGCACCTTCCAACATTAATGAAATCATCATCAACGCTCCTGTGAGATATTATCATATTGTACAGCTAGAGGACCACAAGCACAAATAGATGAATTGCACAGTCACGAGGGTGGTGGGGGGGAAGTACTTCAGCTCCCACAATGTCAAAATACAGGGTTCAGAAGGTTCAGAATCTGGAAATCAGGGTGTGTTCCCCATTCTACCACTGGATTTGTGGAGAAGGTGCAAAGACCTACACTAGATCCAAACTCACATGCCCAATGCTATACAGGCACATCGCATCTTACACAAGGGTTCCATTCTGCAGTTTCCGCTTTACGCGGAAACCACGTATAGCTGAAACCCCATTGACTTCAGTGGCGGGCGAAATTGCCCGCCCTAAAGAAAGTTTTTATATTATTTTTCCCTTCTTTTTTTTGTTTTGATCGACCACGTAAAGCAGAAATCGCACATGTTAAATGCGCGTAAGACGCAACATGCCTGTACAGTGAGCGAGTGACAGAATGAGAACTGAACTCTGATAGTCAAATTTCCATATCTGTGCATTAATCACTACACTGTAAGTGACTGTTACAATGGGAAGTTACTCCTGCTTAATTTTGGTCTTGATATATTTGCAGGTGGGTGGAGGAAAAATTTATTATAAATTTGCTTTGAAGTAAATGTGATATTTGTTGAAAAACTTAACATGTATAAAATTAGTTCAACATTTCTCAACACACTACTGTATCCACAGTTGGAATCTGAAGCAAATATATGATGCATTACCTTTAGGTATATTTACTACCTTATTTTTACGCACATGGTACTGAAAATAGAGTCTTAGCTGGGCCTTCAAAACTACAAATCATTTTTTCCAAATCCCAGTGTTCTTGACAGACTTAACTCTGAAAGCTGACATGTGCAAACTCATCTAGATTAAATAAAAATGTATCTTGCACCAATACTTAACTTTTTTACAGAAATTAAGGACATTAATTTGTTTCCCAAAAATAAAATATTCTCAAGTTCTCTATATGACAACAACATATCAGTAACAAATCAGTAAGCTATATATTCAAGTAGTCTACAAAATTGGGAAGGATGTGATTGATTTTTCTTATTGGGAAGAAACTAAGTCAAGAATAGTATTTTAACCAGTAACCAACACATCTCTACCCATTCTACTCTATTCAGTACTAACAAAATTAAGAGATCAGAGTGCTTCATACAGAGAATTTTCTGATATGATAAACATTACTCTCTCTTCATGCCCTTATCAGACCTTTAAGGACAAGCCAAGTTCTCTATCATTGTGCAATAGTTCTAAGAGATCAAGGTTTTCCTGCATAAACTGTCCAGAGTTCTAGGAGGATCTGTGTATCCAGTCACCACAGCAAAGTATATTTACTCATCTCTGGTGACCTTCCGAGAGAAGTTAGATTCAGAGCACTTTTTGATAGACTGAGGGAGAAATTTCTTTGTCATAGCCTATTACAGCTCCCAGAACAGGTTGTCAATTTTAAGGATGTGTATAAGATCACATAACGGCTACCATATTTTCTCACATAGTCACTGCACTTCCAGCATCTAACTCAATGGTATGAGATTTTAATTGAGCATTTATTTGGCAAGTCCCCGTTGTGTAAGACAGCTTATGGGGAAAAACTAAGACACTAAACATTTTTTAATATGACTTTCCACTCATACACCAAGTTTTATGCACTTTCATAGGAGATACTACAAAAGAATAAAATCAAATTTAATTGCCTTTTAAATAACTGCAGCAGCTATTTTAATTTTATTTCAACAGCAGTAAGTTGTTCATAAATCAGATGGTTCACATGCTAACACAGAATGACAAGTAAATAGAGCAGAACACATTGAAGCAGAATATAAACCCTACATATGAAAGGCAATTTTTCTTAAACATGGTGCACAGCCATTTTACAAATGTCACAAATACACTACCAAGATGCAGGCACTCGAAGCCTTAATCTTCATTAATCCTGGGATGTCAGACAATTCTGGAACATTAAGGAAGGAAAAAACCTACTGATGGAAAGATACCCTGCCAAATTGGACCATGTTAAAAGAATGGCGTTTAATAACTGGATGCAATTTCTCTTTCACACACTAGATGGTAGTATTAAGAATGCTACAGTACTTTCCTCCACTACTTTTAATTTGGTTGAATGGCTGTAATTTATATTATACATGACACTTAAAATTCTCCAGGCTTTCATTCTTTTAGTGTGCAACTTTACTCATTGTCAGCATGTATTTGGGAAGACAGTTTATGCTATATGTTGAATATTGATGCCATCCATATGTGGGAATATACACCAAAATATTCTATTTACTAATCACACTCATTTTTAAAGTTTATTACATTTCCAAAATATTAAAACAAGCACTACTGAGGTTTAATTACAAATTTAAACCATATGTAATTGGAAACACTTTAATGTAATAAATTAGAACTCATAACAAATCTTAATCAACAAAAGTATCACCCAGCAAATGCGCAGAAAGAAGGGATAATTAGAACAGGTATAAGAGATTTCCCAAACATTTCTCTAGCCTTGGGTGGAAAACTGGATTCCTAGAGAATATAGGGGGAAATCTTATAAAAACAAAATGAAGTCTTATAACTGAGAAGCTATAGACCCGAGCAGAAGGATTTCAGAACTGAATGAGTATCTAAAATTCCTCTAAAAAATCTTTTCAAAGTGACCTATTCCAAAACAAGCCATTTCTAAATCCAAACATTTTAAGCCTTTACAGGAGGGGGGAAAAAAGAAGTGGTATGAACAGGAAGAACATGGAAAACTGGTTACAGATACTTTTCTTTACTTTTCATGTAGTTGGTTTTCATATATACTAGTTCAGAAGTGCTTGCAGCTGTGGGGAATTTAATTTTAAAGGAGATATGAATTAAGAGCTCTAGTAAGAGCACATTATTAACTACGTACAGATGAAAAAAATGAAAGCCAGCATCCTGAAAGAACTTCCAGTACTTGAAGATAAAAACTAAATAAATAAGAGTAAACCTCTGAATTGTGAACAATTTGGCAGACTTAAACCAACAACCCAAATCCACTCAGCATTGAAGCCGACACCTTCTACTTGTATTTAAAATGGCACTGTTCCCAAAAAGCACTGGAGGACTTAGTTTCCATGAAATCCTATTATCTCACAGAACTGGGAGGGGGGGGGGGGGAGAGAGGTGGCACACAGAGGGTGAGCAAATACAGCCATAAAAAAAGAAGACAATTATAACCAACATAAAGCCAACATCAGACTCTCAGATGGTTCTAAACATATTTTTTCAACAGTTAGTGGAGACTGCATTAAGTGTATCTTCTGATTATTATAGACATAAAACAGAGAAAAGAAGGAACCTTAAGATTGGAGCGTTTAAGAGACTGGTACTAAGAGAAACAATGACAGAGCAAACTGATGTTTTAAAACCACTGACTTGGCTGAATGGAAAAGCGATTGGAGTAATTACAAAGGAGTGTCCTTTCCAGATGTTAAGGATGTATGTTGTTCCACTACATATTTGCTATAGAGTGCAAGCGGTGGAAATTTACCTCAGAGATTAGGAGCACTGTCTCACTTTTAAACTCATATGATGTTCTTTTCTTTCCACAGTAATTTTTATTAAATAAGACTATGGCTTAACTTAAATCTTGATCTTAAAATAAAGATAACAATGGATTATAACCAGTCTTTGGGAAAGTGCTGTATGCTGTGCATTCAGAGATAGAGACAACACAATATCCATATAGGATAAGACTGCAATGCATGCTCAAAATTTTGAGTGCGCAAGCAAGAATATGGATGGCATGAGACAGCAAGTTATGCTGTTATACAATGGTAGCAGAGAATGAAAAAAATTCATTACTGAACACTGAAAAGACAAATATACTTTCTGGTGAAAATAGATAAAAATACATGAAAACAATGAGCTTTTCATTCCCTGTACCTCTAGAGATTAGTCGTTTTGCTCTGCCAGGAACCCTATGCCCAGTACACAAGAGATTATTTGTGGGGATTTGAACTTGGGTTATTACCTTAGAGTGAAACAAAGAAAAAGGAGAACACCAAAGTAGTTTATCTGTTCTCAGTACAACACATTACATGAAAAGTAAGATTCCAGAAAAAAAATTGATACTGGACTCACTATGAATAGCAAAGCACATCACTTCACTTACTTCTACTTGCTCTCACATAGTTCCAAAATTAGAAACAGTCAGAATCCTAATCAGGCTGCCTGTATTAAATACATCAGCAATATATCACTTGGCAGATCATTTTTTGACTTACTGGTTTTAAAAGGATAAAAAACCCTTTACTTTAATGGTTAACCTTTTTCTTTGTAATGCTACTACTTTAGCTGTTGTGACAAAATAAGTTTGAAAACCGATATTTCAATTTTTACTTACGCTGCAGGCTTAACGCTGAAGATTTGTTTCACTCACTGAAGACAATCTAACACATACAATTCTAATAAGAAGAATAGGAACATGCTTAATAAAATCCTACCTAAAACTATGTCCAAGATTAGAATTTCTAGTGTTACATTTATAGTAAATATAATTGTCTAATACATTGTCCTAGAATACATCCATCTACTAATCTATTTAGGAGTTTTGATTAGTTATTTATATGTGTATTTGGATGCACTTAAATTTCATTGTTCTATCTTCAAAAAGCACAGCACAGTTCTTCAAATTTTACAGAAGCTATTCTATCTTAATCTGGGTCAACCACAGTAGACGATACCAATTTAGAATATTATATTGAAATCTCTCCTGCCCACTCCCCCTCAAAAATGGATAAAATTATCCAAGCAAGAGACTTATTCTATGTCAAAAGCAGACCTTAACTAGTTAAACTGTGCCCTTCAGGAGTTATTCCACAAACCAGGATATCTGTATTTTTTCATATGTTCTGGAGAGACTAATTTTCAGATATGTGATAAACAAGATTATAAATATTATAAACACAAATAATTTATAATCCCTGTGCAAAAAAGAGAAGCATGTTTGTAACAAGGTTATATGAAATACAAAAAGAACAGGAGGATATGAAATACTTAACAGATATAAGTACTCTACTAGTAGTAGAGAAATGGTGACAGTAAGTACTGGATTCCCTGCACCTCAGTAGTTATTAAAAGATGCATGTTTCAAAAAGCATTGTTACCAACACCAAAAATAATAAACCTTTTGAAAAGGAAAGTAGTTTAAAGACTTAGCCTTCCCATAGACTGAGCTGAAGAACGCATTAATCTGTCGTAACCTAATTCATGTGGTGCCAGGCAACCATAACTGTTAGAAATATTCTCACTAGCATAAGTCAGTATTTGGAACAGCAGTAAGACTCTTTTGGGAGAGGCTATTTTTCTTATGAAGAATGTTACCCAAATATGCCTCAAACAACAACATGCAATTAAAAATATATATACTGTATACTCCCACATACAGACTGCTAGGCTTAGAAACTATTATTGAGAAAGTTAAAAATACCACTGGGAAATGGGAATATTCCACCATGCTTCTTCCCCTCTGCCCCCAGTATAATTTGCAAGTATTAACCCCATCAATTTACAGCGGGGAAAAAACGTTAAAAATACTTGTGAAGTGCTCTGTAGATGAAAGATACTGTAGGGATGATTGTGAAACCTTTATTTATATTACATCATGAGTAGTCCCATGGAAGTCAATTGGCCTGTTTATAAACGCAGGTACTACTCAGTGTGATAAATATATCACAAAGTGGCCCTATATAAGTATTCAATTACACAAGATACTATCATCGTGTGTGGAAAAAATATGCACTTGAAACATCTATCTAGTAACCCCAGACATTTGATCACTAATCCTTTACTTAGCAGACAAGATTTTGGGATATGTCCTCAGTGGCATTTTGGAAAGTGTCTTAGAGCCCAGGATGTAGACTGGGTGGCCTTGGAGTAACTGGGTCAGGTAGGAAACACAAGAAGGTCCCCAAAACTCCATTTTGCATCCTCACATTTTTACTTCGGGAAAATTTATGGCCTGTATTATCCAGGAGGTCAGACTAAATGATCACAATGGTCTGTCTGGCCTTGGAATGTATTAATCTGACAATCTGTTAAATTAGTTATTTCTCTCACTATTAGAGTTGGTCCATTCACTAAGAGACACAAAGCAATTTATGGAGAATGCAGAACATCTTGGTTGTGTGGATTAGGTGGTGGGTGGTGACATGCAGCAGCCATTTGCTCTTGCACCCTCATGTGCTGGCCAAAAGTGACCAGAAGTCAAGAGTGGAGAAGAGGTTGATGAGTACAGAAAAAGCAGAGTGACAGAAACACACAGTACTCAGTAAAGAGGAACATACTGCAGACCTTAAATCCCCCATGCAGTCATGAACATGAAAGTGGAAGAGTAGACATGCTAAGGCATGTGCACATTTCACAGCAGGCTACATTTCTGGAAAACGCAGATACTTCATGGTTTGAAAGAACCTAATTTTGCCTCTTGAGCCTCTCCCCTCAGCAGCAGTCCTCAATGCAAATGTCAGTAAATAGATATCTCCCAGATGAGAACTTTAAACATAAAGCTTAAATTAGATGCTTTCCTTACAATTATAGAAACCATATACAGCTAGAGAAAAACATTCATAAGCAAGCATTTATCAACCTCTTTTTTCAAATTCGATTAGCAGAGACTTCTGGCAAACTGTTCTACAAATGAAGCACTGTGGATCTGTTTGGAATATGGAGGGAAGGGGGAACCCACAACCAGGCCCTTATGCAAAATGCTATTTACTTTGCAAGGGGTATATTGTTTACTCCACTGAGAAAATTCACAACATGATGGTAGAGCATCAAAAGCAGGGTCATTAAACAATGTCACCATTAAAGTGGCACAGATTCCTGTAAGTGTACTCAGGCAGTATGCACAGTCTTTTATCTCAGCATAAAATAGAATTTTTTACACTTCAAAATCCACATACACACCAATTTATATAAAGAGTGAAAGAACTGAGATGCCAGCATCTCCCAGCAATAATCTCTTCTATGTTGTTCTTTAGATTCGTCTATTTTTGCTCATTTCTTTTTTCAATTATACACATTCTTTTCTGACTCAGTGTGGAAGGATTTCAGTATAATTCAGTGCAGTTTCTTCATATATGTTCAATTTTTCATAATATTCTTTCAGGTAGGCTCATAAATTGGAAGTACATTCATCTAATACTTCCCCAGCTCTTGCTTTCTCTGTCAGTTTTTCCCTGAGAGAAGCCAGCTCTTTAGCCTCTCCATCTAGAGGCTAGATGTATTTCATTTCTGTTATGAGGACTGTGGTGTAGATCCATTTAAAAGGGTCCCAAAGAGGTAGCTCATTGTAAGAAAAAAAATGTAGGTCCATCACTTGCTGAAAGTCTCATCTCCATCTCCCCATCTGTCCCAACCCTTAATCACTTTGGACTGGATCTTCCTCTCCTCAAAAATATGATTACTACTTCAGGACAGTTAATTCTCCAGACTTCCTTTAGTGGGGCAGCTGACTTTTTCTCTACCCTCCAAAATTAATTTGTTGTTCTCTCTCAGCAGACCCTCTGATACTACAATGAAATCTACTCACTTAAATACACTTATTATAATTTTTATACTTCCCCAGATTTACTACCACACTGAATTTTCATAAGAACAGAATATTTACTTTTTAAGAACTTTGCTCCTGTTGCTTATTGCTCACCTGAAGTTACGAGCCTTGGACTGACAGAGTGCAAGTTCTTACTGAAAAATAAAATGCCTGATCAGAAGCATTCAGATTCATAGATTTTAAGGAAAGAAGGGCCCACTATGATGATCTAGTCTGACCTCCTGCATAGCATAGGCCATGGGATTTTACTCAGCAATTCTAGAATTCAGACATTGTTTTTTCCTGTTGAATATCTGAAAACTATCAAGCCCAATATCCCTAATAAGATTTACCCTATTACAGTGACATCACATTGACTTTTGTGGAAATAACATCACAGAGGAATCCAACTTCATTTGGGGAAACAGCTGCAGGAGCAATTAACTATTGACAAAACCTGTGTTTTTATAATCAGAGGAAAAAGTACTTCAGCAGAAAAATATTTATTTAGAAACATAATAGTTTTCCATGAGGCTTCAGTGGCTAATGAAAGGAAATAATTTATGTCATCTTAAACATGAACAATAAAATATTGTTATTAAACCCCTGGTGTAGCAGGGCTATGCATAGGCCCATATCCAGAGTTTATTTTAACAGGCATACGCAGTAATTTAAAGCAAGGTCAACAGGAAAGCATATCACATACACCTATAAACCTATTGAGATTCTGCTCTGGAAAAATCAAGGATTGTTTACCCAAAGGCAGTGAAATAGTTAACTTGCTGAGTGGGCTGGAAACAGACAAGTAAACCTCTGCAATGCAAATGATTTTCATTATGCTTTGGTATTTATTGTACGTACTTTTCCTGCCAGGAAGCTTCAAAATTTGCCAAAAGGAAAAGAATTTACAAAATCATGATTAATATGAGCCTTTGTGACTCATATTTCTGCATTATAACATCAGTAAAGATCACAAACCACTTACATGCTTTATCAGGAATAAATGGTAACTAATTATTCCCCTTCCTGTTCCAAATCCAACAAAAGTAAATTATTATTACAGTGCTGATATGTTAGAGCAAATCTAACATCACATTCCTCGTCATAAAGACATTTTAGGGTTTGTAAAAGTGGTTCAAAACTACTTTTCCTCTCTCTTGAGACTCAAATGTATGTGTGCAGCTCATAAAAAGGCTCATGAAGGTCCTCCCCTTTCTTGGGCTTTCTGAAAAAGAACTGACCTCTTTCTTCCTGAAACAATCTCGGACTAGTTCTCCAAAGGCAGATAGTCTCTGCTAAGGAAGAACCAGAGTTAGCCTGTTGTGTTCAGTCCTTGAAAAGGGTATGTGTGTCTTGGGTCTAGTCAAGAAGCCATTTTCATTCTGAAAATGTCTTTTCTTGGATTTTCCTGACTTTGTCTCTTTAAAAAAGGATTAGCTGAGCCTGTTTCCTCGTTCCAAAATTACTACACACACTTCTAAAACACCAATCACATAATTGGGAAATACAGTCTCTTAAGGGGTGGGTAGGACCAAGATTGTCCTTTCCATACTCTGATAGTATAATCCACAAAATTATACTGGGGAAACCCATCCACATAATTAGAGGAAAACCAGAATAAAGAGATGATTTGAAGGAAGCAAAACTTTTACCCAAAGTCTCTATAAGCAGTCAATTCCACAGCTGAAGGTTCTAGATTGAAAATGCCCGGGCTCTGACAAATTCCACATTAGTGCCTAATTAGCAAAACATCCCTGGTAATCACAGCTGTGACTCAGATGAACACACTGATCACACATAGATCACACTTCAATTATGATTCTAGATAATGGACAGGACATTAAATTAAACCTAGAATTGACTTAGCAGCTATCATAGACAATGGAGCCTTTGCCTATTTGTCCTGACTAGAAGTGGGACACCAGATTCTGAATAAGATGAATTTTCTAGGTGATCTTTATGGTCAGTTCCAGAAAGAGCACGTTGCAGGAGCCTTCCTAAAATGACAGAGGGCTAGGTTCATATCTGAGGGGAAAGGACAGTCTTTTTGTTTAACCCAGAGACTGAGGAGAATATGCCACTTTGGGCAAGTCACATTTTATCCACTTTCTCCAAATGACACAGAACAATTCTCTCTGTTTTTCATTACAGTTTCTGCTACTCTGACATTTTACCCAAGTTAGGGAACCACATGTAAATCCTGTTCCAGCCTAACTGGTTTCGAATAGAGTTATGGGTTGCCAGTGTGAACAGGAGCAAACTGGTCAATCATCTACCCAGTTCAGTGTAACAATCCCTTCCCTCGTCCACACTTGCCACCCTCCCCACGCCAGAAATCGGCTTTGCCGGAATGAGTTTAGCGTTAAAGACAAAAGCCAGGACAGGCCTGAGAGGGGACAGAGCGAAGCAGGCGCAGAAAGCCAGGCCAGGGGAACGCAGCCACGATTTCTGCGGCTCTGAACAGACTCCTCTCCGCGTCTGCTTTGGGGATACCAGCCAGGCTGTCCCGCGGCCTGGGAACGCGCTTTCCCCCTGCCCCGTTAGCAGGGCAGGGGGGTCGCTGCTCCCCCAAGGCTGAGCGGGGCCGGTGCATGGGCTGGACACCCGCCCCACGAGCGCGCGTCTGTCACCGCGGGCAGAAGGGGGAAGATCCCGACTCCTTCCTCCGCCGGCCCGAACCAGGCCCGGGGGCGTTACAGGCCGCGGCCCGCCCCGGGGGGCGCGCCGCGCGGGCACACGGACCCCGAGAGCCCCCCGCCCCCCAGCGCGCGCAGCCCCCTCCCCGCGCGGGGGAGGGGCGGCCCCGGCCCGGCCAAGGACAGTGGAGACCGGCCGGTGCCCCTGGCCCAGCCAGGCCCCCGCCCGCACTTACTCTCGGGGTCCCTGCTCGGGCCTCATGGCGCCGCCGCTCGCCCCCGCCGCTCGCCGCTGCCCGGCCCCGCTCTCGCTGTGGTGGCTGCGCCAGGCCACCAGCAGCCGCCTCTGCGCATGCGCTCTCCCCGCCAAGCGCTACACCGGTTGAGCCCTGGCGCAGGCGCGTTCCCCGCCCTTCATGGCCCGCGCAGGCGCATTCGATAGCCGGGGCGGGGCGGGAGGGGTCCTTTCGCTTTTGTCACGGTGGTGTCTCAGCCGTGCCGGACTGAAACGTGCGGGCGCCGGGCCGCAGCTACCTGAGCCCCCGACCTGACTCGCCGCGTCCGCAGGGGGCCTGGTGGCAGGTGCTAGGGTCAGAGCAGTGGGGGGCGCGGCGAAGGGGCCAGACCCCCCCACCCCCCGAGGGGTGGCCGTGGCGCTGCCTGTCCTGGCCGTGCCCCACTGCACATATTGTCCCAGCAGCCCTGAGTGCATGGGAACGAGGCTGCCCTAGTGGATTTTGCCCCGCCGTTCCCTGGAGCCAAGGCCTCCCTTCCCCCAGCGCCCTGGGTCGGTGCAGGAGTAGCAGTGTACGGTCCAGGGCTCCCGGGACGGGCTCAGCCGTGACAGCAAAGCTGTGCTTGGTAGCCCTCTAGTAAAGCTGGCCCCACCAGCAACAGGCTCTACGGTAAACAGGGAGCTTTGGTAGCAGACCTGCGTCTACACTAGAGCCTTGTGCAAGCATGACTACAGTGGTCGGGGATTACACTTCTTCACTCCCTGATCAACATAGGGCTGCAGAAGCTTGTAGTGTAGACTTGGCCTTAGAACTAGATACAACACAGCCTGGTATAGAGGGAAGCTCTAGGCTACTGGGAGCTGATGCTGAAGGACTGGGGTTGCACCAAGCCCCTGAAGATGACACTAGTTGGCACATGACCTCATTGTCCCAGAATAAGGGGAGGCAAGGTGTTGCTTATTGAGATTCAGTTGTGCTGTAAATAACAGGTTCTCTTCTCCAGGGCTGATAAAGCAACAGGTTTTTTATTTCAAATACTTCTTTCAAAATGCATAGGAACTACTCAGAGGTCAGACCCTACACAGCTCCTATGGCAAAAACCTGTCCCCCTTAACCTTAGATTATAAATCCTGTCATGTGTGCATGTACACCACTATGTATACAAAGGCCTCACGCAGAAGGGGAACCAAAAGGTACTACTGTAATAGAAGTACAAGTAATAAACCAGAGCCAAGACTTGGTGCCCAGATGTGCTGGGCACTGCCGCAGAACAGCAGAGGGAGGATAGAAGTGAAAGCAACTGTCCTATACGATGTAGGAAGGGACCATACATCCTTCAAAAGACAGCACAGACTCACTCCTCCAGTCCAATCTAGCAGGGCTATACCAGTTTCCCATAACTTCCACCTCCATCCTTTCATAGCTAGCAGCCCAGGACAGAATTGTGCTATCTTTTGTCTGGAATGCACCATGGGCAGTGGGCACTACCATAAACAGGATAATCTCCTCTACTAGCGACAGGCTAATTAAACCTGTTTGGTTCTGTTTCTCCAAATGTAAAATGGAGAGAATACAAACCTATGGTAACAGGAAAAGGAGGTGAAACCCGTTGCATATAGTTTACAAAACAGTTTTTTGGGCCTTTGGCTGTTTGACATTTTTGTCACAGGCCCAAGTGACATTGAGAGAGTTTAAAAGCTTATTTAAATCCCATTTCCTAATATGCTACTAGGCCAATATAGGCAGTGGGATAAACCTTTCAGAGACTATTAAGGTGACAGAACCACTCTTACATGAGGAATGAGGCTAACGGGTTTCTAGCCCTGTGTAGAAAAACAAGGTGACAGATAAGCAGAATATCTAGCCTGAGCTAAATTGAGTGCTTGGGAGCAACATTCATCACTTTAGACAGCTAAGAAATTGCTACACCACATGCCATCAAAGAATGGAGCAGGTGCAGCCCATCTGGAAAGACTGACAGTTCACACCTTTGGAAGGAAGAGGTAAGGGAGGGTATCTTTTAGGGAAAGTAATGGTAGCCTAGCTTGAGTATGCACTGGCTGCCAGAAGGATGCAGACTGTTGCCACAACTGTTATTAGGAGCCAGGGAATTCAGTCAGCATTAAAAGTTAGCAATCTTGTCAACACTTAGTTGGGACTCTGCTTGACAGCACACCTTGCTGACAGCACACCTCGCTCCCAACCAGCCCTCAAAATTCATTCCTTACACTCGGGGAGCTGGTCTACTGCTCTCTCTGGCTGTTTCACCTGCCTCTTGCCCCTGAGGCAAGTGAATGTTCTTCCTTCCTAGCAATGAGATGAGGCTTGACTTCCTATTAAGGGCTTATTGTATGTGCTGCAATTGCAGGACAGGTCATTGTAAATGCACTTTACAGGGGGTCACTTGTTTCCGTACCAGGGAAAGCCAGGACTCTGCATAGCCGATATGGCAGTTACTCACATATCATAAATAATTATGCCTTATTCTCTCATCTCTGTCCCTATAATTGGTTGCAAAGCAGATGCCCATGGGGGTTAGTTACCAGCATTGATGTATGGGGCATTTGTCCACTCTCCAGGCCTTGAAGTCAGTTGCACAATCGGTTAAACAGGTGCATCCTCCCTAGAAGGGTCTGCTCAGACATGGTGAAGTTTGGGCTTCAGTCCAAGAAACTGTCCACATTCTTGTTCTTGTAGAAGAGGGAGGAATGGCACATGCACTTGCCAGCCAGCACAGAGTTCAAACCTGCCAGCCATCATTTTTGGTTTTACTTCATGAGTGATGATTTACTGTTCCCCTTTGTACCATGATACAGATTCCTCTCAGGCTGCTGGCACCAGGAAAAGACTGCAGACATGCCAGCCATTGACTGTTAATGATGTAAGATCCTGCCCAATTTTAGCTGCATCTTTGCAACCATAAGTTAAGCCATATCTGGCTGCAGGAGGGGGATGCAGCTAGCAACACTGTCATCTCTGCTCTCAGCCAATGGTATTTTCACACTATTTAAGTGAGAATGCATAGCATTTGTAGAGCCCAGTATGAAACAGGGCTCTCAATACAGCTACTACCACCACCATAAACATTAGGCGCAATCACTTACCGTAAAATAAGGTCATTCGTAGACAAACAAGGTCAGTTAGAAAGTTACCGCCCTTTCAGAACCTCACCAGTAACTGAAATCAAACCTCAGTCTGCCATGTCAGCGTTTTCCAAGAGACAAACAAGACTCCGAAGCTTTTTCTGAAAACTATCAGCACAGCATCTAGATGCCAGGCATTCCCCCTTACCCTGGGAGCATCTTACTCCATGAGTTACTATCCCTGTCATCTAACTGCATTGTCACCTGACCTCCATGTACTCAACCCCTATGGACGCCTGATTGCATGGCTGCCTAACCCCATTATCATTCCATCCTGTTGTCTCCTAACAAGTACAGTGGAATTTGTTAGCTTAGTACAATTTGAAGAGCCCTGACTAGCCCCCTCCATGCCCATGCTGCTTTCCCAAAAATCAGGAAGAATTAAAATATATTTGTGCTTCAGCAAGACAGGTAGTCTGGGCCTTCGGACAAATACTAACGGTACCTTTCATATGAGAACTGGTTGGCTGATGTCTAATCTAATTGCTAAGCCTTATTAATAAGCTACTGCCTCACATTTAAGACTGAGCAGGCCCTAAGCACAGTCTCGCACTGAGTCAGTTGGATAGTTAGGCAGTTAAGCATTTTCACAAGAGTATTTCCATTTCAAGGAAATCCATTTGACATTGATTTTCCATCACCTCTCACTCCAGAGTCCAGTCCCTGGAGCAGCTGGTCTCTAGATCTTCAACCTGGAAAAATCACTGAAATATGCTTTGTGGCAGATTGAGACTGACCATTGTCAGTCAACACTCCACAAAGGAACAGTTTCCTCATTGTATCTGACACCAAATGAAACAAACTTTTGTCTCCTCAAAGTTCATTTACTTGTCTTTCTTCCCTGAAAGGTATCACCTTCAGAAGCACCTGCGAACAATCCACCGCTATGGAAATGTGATCTAAGCTCAGCTGGGAAGAAAAAAGATACATGAAAGTGTCCTGATTTTAGTCAGGATAAAACAGATCCCAGGTAGCAGCTGTCATCTGACTGACGGAAAGGGGAAGAGAAAGAACTGCTTGAGCTGGGTCCTCCTTTTATTGTCAGTGAATATAAAAGTCAGTTAGAAACATTCAAGGAACTAAAATATCCCCTGCATGGAGAGAAAAAAGTCAGGCTATCACCTTACTATCTGAAGGCAGCTCACTGTCGCTTAGAGATGTTCTTATCTCCTCCATGGCACAGTCTAAGGGCTCAGTGAGTTTTGTCAGTATCACGGAAGCATCCCCTTTCCTTTGGAGAGGGAGAAACTGGCACTGGATTTCATGAGAGGTTTGGGCTCCAAACAGGAGTTGGGAGTTCCCAGGGGACCGGAAGGTATCCTTCTTTTAATTGCCTGGGCAGCACCTTAAGTGCCTCCTCACTCAGGGCTGCTTGTAAACAACACAGAATGGGAAACTTAGCTAGATGTCTCAAGAGATCTCAGACCATATGCAAAATCCTTTAGAAAGCCTAGCTCTGGGCACCATGAGAGATCCATAAACCACAGAGTCTTTAAGGTGCCACAGGACTCTTTGTCGCTTCTGCAAATCCAAACTAACATCTCTCTGACTCTAAACCACAGTGTGTTATCTGAATAAGGGAGTCAAACACCTGATTTACATAGTAAACTGACACGGTAGGGGAATGATAAGTCTAGATCAGGGGTTCTCACAACAATTTTTTGGTGGCCTCAAGAGTGCAGCTACCAAGTCTTGCTGGTGTCCACTCTGACAATTTTTCCTAAAATACTTTATTAACTTTAGCAAAAATAAATATGCACATATACATGGCCAAGTCATTGTAATTTATTTAGGAAATTTTTTCCAGATTCAATAAAAATAATGCACAGTTGTGTCTACTCTTTACTAGGCCTAAACAGACTAGAAACAAATAAGGTGCTCTTTTTAAAAAAACAAAACAAAACAAAACAAAAACAAGACCTGCTAGTTACTAAGGCTGCTGTGAAAAGGGATATTAACAAACATACAGTATCACTTTTCCCAGCAGACTTACTCAGCCCCTGCAAGCCTGGGGACAAATTAACCCCTAGATGGGGATATGGAAGCAGTGGGAGCCAGGGGCACTGGAGCAGGGAGTAACCTTGGGGCCAGAGCCCACCACTGCACAGCCGGGGAACAGAGCCTGAAGCCCTGTAGCTAGAGCCTGCTACCTGTCATCCAAGGGCTGAAGCCCAACCCCAGCAGCCCTGGGAAGGTGGGGAACTGACTGGCTGCCAGCTCCTCCACCTTGTCTCCCCGAGAGGTGGGCAGGACCTAACCATTGCTGGCAGCCCTGGAGGAGGGAGCCACTGCTTTGGCACCCCCCCGGCCCCATCACCGTCCAGGCTGCATTTGAGAAACACTGGTCTAGATGCACATCTATAATATGCCAGTCAACGCATCTCAGTGCCAGTAAACAGCTCAGCACATCGTTGTCTCCAGAGGCTGTGCCAGTCCATGCCAACACCAACCTAGCTACTGCAATGGCAACACCAGGCTAAAGACTGCCATACAGTCCAGATTTTAAGTCTTCTCAACCTCCATGGCTTTCAGTCCTGATCTGTGTCACCCGCTCCTAGTCAAGGCTAAGGTCCCTGCCAGTTCTACAATGCACCTCAACCCTGACCTGTGACATCCCTGCTTCTCCAACCTGGGGCTTCTCTTTGACTGCCTCAAACTAAGGTGTGCACTCTGCAAACAACAGGACAAGCACAGCCTCCTAATGACACCTAGTCCTCACTTGACCCCAGATCTCTACAGGTGAAGTTGGTGCAATGAAGTTGTTCTAGCACCCAGTATCCTCCCACCTACTGTGCCACTTGGCCCCCCCAAACAAGCTGAATCCTCCCCCCACATTTTCTTCCACAGTACGGTTTCACTAGGAACAACAGTAAGGGATGAGTGCCATTTTAGTCTTGCCTTCTCATGACAGCAGACAACTGTGGAAGAGTGAGGTAAGCTGCTGGGGGCACCTTTATATTAAGCTGCTGAATATTCAGCTGGTAGAAAAATGCAAACTCTTGAGGCCATGCTGGAGCACACCTAGAATCCCCTGGGGCAGTGCAAAGGGGATAAGGAGCAATGGGACTAGAGAAATCCTGTCAGTGGATCCACTTTCCACCCCACAGCAATTTGCTCTACTTGCTGCTTCTAAAATCAGGCAGCTCCTTGGGAGGCACTTTCCTTTCCCCCAGCCTCCTGCAGCAGCCTCTCAGTTATACAGAGCTTCAGATTCAGACAGCAGCCCCCTTCTCTGCTCTCCTGATACTCAGCTCAGTCAGAGCAGCATGGGCAGGCTGGCCTCTCCTCCCCACCCCGCAGAGCCACCAGTCAAGACTCCACAGCCTTCTGTCGAGTGGGAGAAAAGGAGAATAAGGGAGAGAAAACAAGACAACAAAAATGCTTGCAAAATAGGAAAGAGGAGAATGAAAAGAGGCCAAGGTGCCAACTGTGTATCCACATACCACTCTACTGCAGATGCACGCTAGTTGGGGACCATTGCTGTTAGTCAACACAGACCTCTGACACTGACCAGTAGAGCGATTCCCTCAGCTATCCCAGTCACACTAAAAAGGAATATGTGGCTCTATTTACAAGCAACATCCCCTGCTCCAGCCCCCATCAGCAAACATCTGCTCCTAAAGGCCCTGTTTCCGTGATCCCTCATTCATTCATCTTCCACAGCCTGCAGAATAACCTCCAGGCAGAAACACGACATGCTGCAATTGCAGGGAAAATCAGCCCATGAACTGGGCTGGTGCAGCCTTTTCCACTGGAACGCTATCATTCCTAGTTGTACAGCTACTCAGCCTGCAGCACCGAAGACATGAGCCGAGGGGAATACACTGATAACTCTTTCTTTGCCAGAAGACAGCAGCCCTTTTGAACTTTACAGGACAGTTATCCTTACAAAGCCACTACAAAGGACTCCCAAGCACTATACAGGCAGCAATCACTTTACAGGACTCACTCAGCCTACGCATAGCTGAGGCTGCAATTTGCCTACAACATTAACTACTGTAGAAGTGTTTTAAGCTCTTGCCTGCGGGATACTGGAGAGTTACTTCTTCACAGTGGACATTAATGGTATGGGGAGTATTTGAGAGACCAGTACTCAGATCACTCATGCCCACTGAAGTGCAATACACATGCATTCAGGTGGCACCTGTTTGAGCCCTTCAGAAGTGACCCTAGCCTTAGAGATTCAATTTTTGTTCTTGCCTCCTCCCTTAACCCTCCACCACATATTCTGCCACTGCAGAATTGTCATTTTCAGCACAACATCCAGCCACACTTGTTTGCTTTTGGCAGTACAGATAGTGGGCAAGTAGTCCAAAAGATGCGAAAGCCAGGAAGCAGGAGAGGGAGCGAAGACAGAGGGCTCTGTAAATGCAGCAAGAAAACGGTGTGTGTGTGGTTGGTTCCCCAACATCCGTTCCAAGTTCTCACTGGATAATCTGTTGGGATAGGTCAATGTCTGAAGATTTCACCACATTCTAGCATTAAACCCATTGGAGTTCAGAACCTCCAAAGAACATATTCTACTTTAGTTCTTTGGTTTACTCAGCATCCCTCACTGTGCCCGGGGGGAATTTCATTGCCCTGATATTGCCAGGGGGCATCAGCCCCACCAGAAAGAGGTGGCTCCATGTTCTTCAGCATATCCATCTCTTCATTAGCAGTCAGACAATAAGAGTTGGTAACATCTAAACAAGCAGCTCATTTCTTCAGCTTTACACAGAGCTTCAAGCAGATGTCGCACAAGAATATGTTCATCAGGTCCTCACCAGCCTCCTGGGCAATCCTGCTGATCAGCTGGCCTCCCACGCCAATCAGCATCTTCTGTACCACAAACAGAGACAGGATTATCACATTCACCTCCCTTACTTCTGGCAGTGCCACCTAACTGCAGGGAGAGGCAGCCCTAGAGAGCAACATAGTGACTGGGAAACAGATAAAGAGCATGTTTCATTTCAGTAGTGACAAAGAGTCCTGTGGCACCTTAAAGACTAACTAAAGTTTTAGAGCATAAGCTTTCGTGGCCTAATATCCACGTCGTCGGATCCATGCAGTGGAAGTATCCAGGGGTAGGTATAAATATATACCTACCCCTGGATACTTCCACTGCATGCATTCGACGAAGTGGTATTAGCCCATGAAAGCTTATGCTCTAAAACTTTAGTTAGTCTAAGGTGCCACAGGACTCTTTGTCACTTCTGCAATTCCAGACTAACACGGCTACCCCTCTGATTCTTTCATTTCAGTGTCTCTCAAACTTTTTGATATCAGAGACCAACTTGCTGCCTTCCTAAACTGTGTCAGGGAGATCTCCAGGACTGGTGCTGGTCCATGGACCAGTTGTTGAGAAACACTGATTTGAAGCACCCCTGAAACCTGCCTGTGGGGTTTCTGTCATCACAGAACAGTGTAGGCTCTTGCCCCATATGTAGAGAAACTGAAAAACCAGCTGCTTGGCACTGGGAGGCCTGAACTCTCTACCTCAGATACAGAGAATACGGTCTGTGCCAAAGGGGAGGGAGGCACCTCGAGTGACTTACTGGCCAACTCACAGATGAGGCTGGTGCATGCTGTGCCTTCATGCTCTAACCAGAAGATATAGAATAGACCCCGTCATTGACAGGCTCCATCTAGTACATAATGGGAGGTTTGGCCTCACTCTGTCTAGACGTACCGCAGAACTACAGATATTTAACACACTTTACACCACAAGGAACTCAGTCTGTACTGTAAGCCTAGCGCAGGGCGCATTAACCTATAGCAGAGAACTGGCTAAGAAATAGGCTGTCTAGTACGCTCTGTACAAATGTGACTGAACTCCATGAATGTGCAAAGGATCCTACTCCTGCACTGGGTCTGCAGACCTTCCTGTCTTATGCCCCATAGACTCTCCCAGTCAGCAGCAAAAGAGCAGAAAGATTCTCCCACAAAACTCACCACATGGGTCTCCTTTTGGACCAGCAGGTTCTGCAGGATGATGAGCTCCCCACTCGGCCCTTCCTCCCATGTCTCCGTCTTCTGCAACATTATAGCACAAACCCAACCACTCAGCAAACCCCTCAGAAGAGCAAAGTCCCCTGACTCCAGGCTCCCCAGACACCTATTCCCAGCTGCCTGTCCCTCCCGTGGCCACACACACATGCACAGCAGGCATCAAGAGGGCCATACTCCTCAGTGAAGGACTTAGGGCATGTGGCACTGCTTTATCCCCCAAACGTTAAACCCAACTCTTTAGAGATTTCAGCAGAGTATTGTACCAGAAAGGATATCTCTCACCACACAGACACTTCTGAAAGGCTGCTCTCACTGAGTTTCTTCCTACCTGAAGCACAGTGTAGGGCACTTCCTGTGGCAGATACTCCAGTAGCTTCCCCCTAATTATATTATCACAGATCTCCTGGGGGGACTGGCTTGTCAAAACTCTGCTGTGGTACTCCCAATGACCTGGCTTGGCTTGCATCAGGAGGTACTTCTGTCAACACAAAGAACAGGGGCAGTTAAAGGGGACTCAAAGTCACCAGTAAAAGTCCTAGGTGGAAATAAATCACAGATGGTGCTCTTAAGTAGGCTAACATGGTACAGTTCTGTTGGTCAGATGACACTCCATCACCATCCTACCAAAAACTCCTCAGGGAGCTGCAGACCACAGGCCAGGAGAAAGGAGACAGGTCAGTCAAAGAAAGGTTGGCTATTTCCTCATATAATATGAGGCTCAGTATAACTAAGTTATCTAGGGTGACCACAAGAGCAAGAAGGTGCAAGTCACAAGGTATAAGGCAATTATTTCTGGCTAATTTACCTTCAATGTCTCCACTTCCTCTCCATTAATAGCTGCTAGCATGAAGACCTCCTGGAAGTGCGGCCACCCTTTCTTGTTCTTTAAGTCTCTAGGTACCTGGTAGTTTGCAATTTGTGCTTGCTCTGTGCCTTCCAATATATGATCAGAGTTTGATGCGCTCACGTTACAACTGGTATCTAAGCCAGAGCCCCTCTGGACTTCACTGGCATCCTGGAGATAACCAGACACTTTGGATGTATTCTCAGACAGACAAGTTTGGATGCTTTGAAGGGGATTGCTTCTGGTGGAGTCAGAACGCATCTTAGACACAGATTTCACTTTCAGTTTCTTTCCATTTACAACTCCCTCTGTGAGCTCAGTGACCAGGTCCAGCAGAACGGCCTTTCTCTTCAGCAGATCCACCTGGAAGAGAGAGATTGATGAGGAATTTGTCCAGATGGAACTGGGATAAATGTAACTATCTCATGTAATAATCCTAATCTTGAGGTGAAAAAGATTAATCACAAAGTCTGCACTATTTGCTGCAGGCCTAAGTCACCCCCTAGTAAGTTACAAGACACTGGAAACCTTCAAACAGATTGATCTCTTCTGTGGCATTTGCCAAGAAAACAACAACATTTAGTTTAACCTTCAAAAAAGGTCTGAAGGAAAGAGGCCCGGTATGTAATGCCCAAGCGCAGAGGACTTGGACCCCCCACTCATTTACCTTGTTCATGACCAGGATGCTGGGAATCTGTGGGAACTGAGAAAGACACTGCAGCACCTGGGGACTCAGACGGTTCTGCGTCCAGCGTTCTGACACATCCACCAAAACCAGAACTGCCAAACAGAGAGAGACATTTGAAACCCCTCTTGGCAGACATCAGCCTCTAACTGCCCCTCAGCTTATGGCCTCTTTCTTCAGATCACTGCCTTTCTTACTTCCACAGCACAGTGTGTATGTCTGAGTGTGTGTATAGAGGTTTCTAATATGATAAAATAATGCACTTTTCTACATCTTCCCAGTGCCATGCTAACCAATCCTCAACAACCCAGCCTAGCCCAATCATTCACACCGCCGCCTTAACCACTGTACACATACTATACTTTCCCCCAGTTATGTATGTGGAGAGTTCCTGCATATAGTTCCCCTCCATGCTACCCTCGCACACTCAGGAGCTGCCACTGCTGCTCCACTCAGTACATGGGCACTGAGATACCAGGGCAATGGGAGCCATATAAGTACCTATTGTAGACAGATCAGGATTTGATATGATATAGTATGAGAATTTGGTTCCCACCTAAGTCTGCATGTTTCATGCTGTCCCATGGGTCATGTATCAGCGATTTATCCAGATTATGCCTGAAAGACAAATACCCATTATGGAACTACACATGCATCTGATCATAAACTGCCTCCTTTTCCACCCCATGGCAGAGTGGAAGAATTTCCTCCTAAAACAAAAGATAGCCCATTTCACATTCCTTTCTAGTACCCAACGAGTGCAGTGCCTACATCTCTCAATGAGACTGCAGTGCCTAGCACAATGGATTCTCAACAGAGACCATGGACTCTAGGTGCTACTATAATGCTGGTCATTGCAAGGTAGCTCAGAAACAAGAACTGGGCTCAAAGACCTTCAATTCTATGAACAACACACCTCTATCTCAAGTAAGTATTTATTTCACCCCTTTCACTCTGCTCTACAAGCTCCTGCAATGGAGCTCGTGTTCTGGTATCCTCAAACCTTGCCCAGTTGAATTTTCCATCTACCCACATGACCAGAGATACCTTTTAGCTTTCAGGGGGCTGATGAGGCCAGGTGTGTCCAGGATGATCTAGAAAGAGAAAGCCAAACCAATATGGATCTTTCTTTAATTACTGACAGGAAGCTAAAACTCATGTTTGTGCAATTGAAGTAGACTGCAGGATGTAAGCAAAATGCTATTGGTGAAAGTTACTTTATCACATGTGGAAGACCTACCAGCTGAGTGTTTTCTTCTGTGATGACCCCATGGGCCTTGCATCGTGTGGTGTGCACCTTCTTAGATACGGGGAAAACCTGCAGGAAAGAAGTCAGATGTGTACAACATCTAAAAAAACGTCAACAATCTGTAACCTGGTTCTCAGATGTTGCAGGGACTGAGGTATAACAGCTTTACCATTCTGCCCAAGAGTTTATTCGAGAGGGTAGATTTCCCAGCATTTGGTGCTCCAATGATTGCAACTCTCAGAATCTTGGGGTTCTCTGGCTCATCTGGTTGGTGCACCAACAAGTTATCTTGCTCAGCTGCAGAGACAGAAACAAGGTGTTCAAATAAGAACACTACAATCACACCAGACCGCATACATTTAATGGATTAGTCCACCAGAGACTAAAAGGTATCACTGCACAAAACACAACATTAAGTGGCTAATTAAATTAATCTTGAGAGACTATAAGAATGCACAGCTTTTAATCCCCACCTCATGATGTACCCAGCTATTTACAACTGCCTGGACATCTTCTGCAAGTCAGTCCTTCCAACGCTGTTTTCCAGCTTTCCACTCTGCCCTTTTTAGAGGCTACCTCTAATGCTATTCACTACCACCCTAGAAAAATCATGCAGGCAGCTGATTTTACCTTTGCAGTAAGACACTGGTGGTGGATGCTGCCCCAGTGCACACTCTGTCTTCTCTCTGGAAATTCCTAGGATGGTATCCAGGGCAGAACTGTTTCCATAAAAGCAAGCAGGGAAAATGTTGACCGTCTGGGCTCTCTTCTCCAGAAAGCAGGCATCACTAACTGAAAAACCAACAAAGCAACACCATTTTAAACCTGCTGTACGCTGGACCGAAAATGCTACAAGAAATTCTAAGCAAGACGGCCTCAAAACACAGCCGAGAAATTAGATTTATTTTACCGATATGGGTTCCTCAGTCCCACTAATGGAGTATGGTTCTTTCAGGTTACAGTTGGAATGGTAATGACAAGGACACACACACAACATAGCCAGAGAACTCCACAATCAAGGCTCCTAAACCATTAGTATGAACTACGTAAAAAGGACTAATCACATGAGAAGAGATATCAGCAAAACACTCTCACACACTGTGGCTGAAACCCTGCCTGTAATTCTCCCAGGCCCTCCTCCTTGCTGCCCGTTATACTCAAAATGCCTTCTCGTGTGCCAGTTCACACAGCTTCTTCCACGAAGCTTTTCAAGTTCAACAATGACCTGAAAAGGGGTCAACACGATTTTCCAGCATTCCTTTAGGGAACTGTATCTGAATTGCATTGTTCAAATCTAGCAGCCTCTCCAGCAGCCTGTGCAGAGAGAAGTTTTACCAGTTCTCCTGCCTTTGATCTAACATTGGTGTTAACAATGGAACTACAAGTGCAGACCAGGCACAAGCATTTTTACCACCAAATCACTAAGCTCAGCTATGAGCAAGTTCAGATAAACATGATGATAAAGGCATTTGAGCTCAGTCTACATTAGTACTTCTATCATTGCTGCAATGATGTCAGACTGCTAAGAATTCTCACTTTCTACAAGATGTTTTGGGACCAGTAACTTGTCCTTTATGCCTGTATATTGATATTTACTATTTGTATCATGCTAGCTGGGAACCTGAGTCACGGAGCAAGACCCCACTGTGCTAGCTGTAGTAAAAACATACAAGCAGATAGAACCGACCCAAAGAGCATACAATCCAAGTAGAAGACAAAAGATGGCCAAGTGTAAAGAAACAATGAGACGATAGTAGTCAGCAAGACACACTGATTTCACACCAGTGGCCCGGCCACTATCAAGTTTTTGTACACAGCACAGCAAAGGAAGACTTCAAAGGAGAATAATGAGATGGATTTGCAGATGTTTATTGGGAGCTCCTGACAAATATAAGGGGAAGCAAGGGAAAAAGCATAAAGGGGCTTCTTTGGGAGATGAAGGCTGGTTTTATGGACTGATCTGAGGTGGATCACACAAAGCTAAATAGTGACCGTGCTTGATACCGAAAGAAAAAGAATGCTGAACAGAGACTCCTAATGACTACTGAACTGTCATGGGGCCAGAAAGAAGAGCTGGTTGGGCTCCTTTGAAACATGGGTGCTGTTTGAACAACAGATGTCAGGGTACGGGGAATAACCATAGGGGAAAGTTTCTCAACATGTGACTTAAACATTAAAAGGAAGAAACTCTTATTTGAGTAACTGTATATGGCGCTTTCTTCTACACTGGCCAGTTATAACACCCCCAGACCTATCTCACTGGTCTGTGGCTCTCCAGGTCTGGAGAGAGCTCCCTGATCAGAAGATGGGGGCTGCGCACTGCGGGGAATAGAGAGGTTGGCTCCTGGCGGCTAAGGCTGCAGTCTGGGTGTTTATCAGCGTCTGAGCGGTGGTGGCAGAGCACCTGGGATGGCTCTAAACACGCGGGATGTGGCCCCGTGCTGCCAGGGGACCAGAGTCCTATAACCGCTCTACAGCGCCAGAACCAGCCCCCCGGGGGCTTCCAAAGCCCCCAGACCCACAGCCCGCCGTCCGGCTCCCCACCCCCCACACACCAGGCCCCACAGCCCACCCCCACCCTCCAGATTCGACCTCTCCCCCCAGGTCCCACAGCCCGCCCCCCACCAGGCCCTCCCACCTGCGCGGGCCCGGCCCGCCCGAAGCGCCCAACGCAGGGCCCGGCCCACGGCAGCCATGACACCCCCAAGCCTCAGCAGCTGCAGCCTCCGCCGCCTCGCGCTGCGGGCGCCGCCATCTTCATTCACCGCGGGGCATTGTGGGAGCGGAGCGCGGAAGGCCCGCCCCATTGGCTGGGGGCGGGGCGTGGGCGGGCCCGGCTCTACCATGGGCGCGAGGCGGCCGTTGGGGGGCGCCACAGACACGGGCCGGGCGCCCCCTGGTGGGGCAGAGCGGCGAGCAGGGTCTGAGCGCCTGGGCCGGCAGAGCCTCCTCGGGCCCCGCTGCAGCCGGGGGCGGGGCTCCTCGGCCAGCGTCCCGCTCAGTTTTGACAGGAGTGCGCGCAAAAAATCTGCTCCGTGGACACTGTTGTGCGCGCGACAGGCACAGCTGAGAGGGAACAGTGTCCTCAGCCCCGCCCCGGACCCCTACAACTGCCCCCCGGG
>ML677374.1:1438059-1538401 GCA_007922305.1 Dermatemys mawii
CCCCTCACTCCCCTGGACTCCCTACAACTCCCCCCTGGGGCCACGCAATCCCCTCAGCTCCCCTGGGCCCCATACAGCCCCCCAGGGCCCCGCAATCCCTCAGCTCCCCCAGGGCCCCATAATCCCTTCACCTCCCCTGGGCCCCCTGCAGCCCCCCCCCCCAAGGTCCTGCAATCCCCTCAGCTCCCTACAACCCTCCAGGGCCCCACAACCCCCTCAGCTCCCCTGGGCCCCTTGCACACACACACACACCCATACCCCCCCAGCACCCCATGACCTCCCCCCAGCCCCCACCTCAGCTCCTCCAGCCCCTGGCAATATGTGGACCCACTGGTACTCCACCAGCCCACACACCCCACTGCTGTGTTCCTGTTCGCATTGCTCCCCACCTGCATTAACTAAGATGTTAGCCTTCCCCCCTGCTGCTCCCCAGCCCCTCTCCACCAAGCATCCCCACCTCTGCCCTGCAGGGCCATAAAGTCTCTCATGTGGTCAGTGTTGATACAAGCCCAGCCTGGAACTGTACAGGCCAGGGCTTGGCAGGCTCAGCCGGCTGCTGACCCACCTTGGTAGCATTGTGTCAGGCCAAGGACTGGTTGCCATGTGCTGGCCTGATCCTGCTCCACTGGTGTTACTTACTGCACATCAACAGCTTGCTCCGCACCACCTCAAAGAACAGAGACAGGGCCCCTGCCACCCAGGAGATCCGTGCAGCCAGCATGGGGTGGGCAGCAGGCGGCAGTGTCCCCTATGATCCAGTCACCTTTTCGTATTGAGAGAAGAGGCTCCCTCTGAAGGGAGAGCCCAGCAGAGGGGGGCTGGCCATCTCTCACCCCTGAAATCCTGCTCAGCCTCACAGCCTGCCCTGCAGAGAGCAGGGGAAATAGTCTTCCCATTGGGGCACAGACCAAAGCACGGAGAGGTGAGTGAGATGCCAAAAACCCCAGAGTGAGGGGGTACCAAACAGGGTGAGAACACAAGAGCTCCTGGCGGGCATGGAGCTGAGGACCTGCAATGGGGCGGAGTAAGGAATGAGAAGGCCAGGAAGGGAAGAGCAGAGGGGCTGGATGGAAGAAGCAGGGTGCCTCATTAGAGGAGAGCAGTGTTGAGGACTTTCTTCTATGACCAGACCCTCTCCTCCCCACCCGCCTTGAGCAGCTTAATTAATTGTCTCAATGGCAGATTCTCACTGCAGGCTTGTAGCCAGCATCACCTCAGACAGAGACAACAGGTGCAGGTTCTAGGAGAGAAGAACAGAGCTCTTGGGGCAGGTTTCTCCTAGTGTGCTCATTCGCGCTCCAGGAGGGGAAACTCCCTGTCCTCCCACTCCACAAGGGGCAGAGACACCATCAGTGCTGGGCTCTGCCTTTGGAGGGCTGTTTTCTGGGATCATACAAACAGGGGAAAGAGATCCAGACATCAATGCAAACACCTTTATTTTTCCTTGATTGGCAGAGGGATGAGGGAGAGGGGGTCTAGCCCAAGGGAATCGGACTCCCAGGCAGGGCATCCCAAGCTCTCTCCCTGCCCCTCCACAGCTTGGAGAGGACGCAGGGGGAGGGTCTCATTGCTGGCCTCCCAGAGAGGCTGGCACCCTGGAGGGGTGCTGCTCCCCACCTGGCAATGGGGTGCTGCTCCTCTTCTCTCGCTGGCCAGATGCTGGGGTGGCAGTAGAACCATTACCATTACTAAAGTCAGTAATGGTAACGGTTTCATTGACACTCCATGGGCTCAGCCTGCTGGCAGGTGCCTTCGCCAGTTCTGAAAGCTGCTTCTTGCCCATGCCACAGTGGAATCTCTCCCCCGCACGCCCACCATGGCTTAGCAGGGCAGTGCCTCCCAGCCTGCAGGAGAAAGGGTTGCAGCCTGTTCATGCAGGTGTCCCAGAGCAGCAGCAAAGGTAGCACCTGTTTCTGTCTCACACTGGAAACCCAGGGGTAAAGGAGCACACTGAGTGCAGGAAGAGGCTGAAGGTGCAAGACTGACACAGGCAGGGCCAGGCCTTCATGGGAGGCTTTAGCGCCTCTGCTCAGCCCCCCACCCCTCTGCAGGAGGGGGCAGAACCTGTGTTGTGCTAGAAGTGCATTGAGCCACTGCTCCCAGCTGGCCAGGTGTTCTCCCTGCAGTAGAGCTGGCTGAGGGGTGAAGCTCAGGATAGTACATCATCTATACTGTAGTGTCTCATAGCAAACTTACAGTATATGATGATATCCTGCCCAGAGCCCCCACGGCGGGGGATACACTCGCTGCCAGGGCTGGAAAAGGGAACCTAGAAAAACACCAAGAGAACAGCGTTATGGGCGAGACCAGAGAGCTGCCGAGACAGGACAGCACAAAGCCAGGCCGTCCAGCATGAGAGCAGCCCCTACTTCCCCCATCCCTCCCCCTTCCCCCAGCTTCTCAGCTGCCCTAGGACTTCCGAAAGCCACGGGTACAATACAAAGCTAGGGCAGGCCTGGACTCTGAGCCTCCCAACTCCTGGGCAGGCAGTTTGGTGCCAGAACTCCACATGATGTCTTATGGGAGTGCCTGGATCTTGTCCTTGCTTGTCCTGGCATCCAAGGGGGGGTGTATGGGGCATTACTCTCTAGTTACCATCCTTAGCCGGTGCCAGCCTCCTGCCAAAGGGCTTCCCAGAGCAGCGTGAGTACTGGAGATGGCAGTGCCCCTCAGACACACAGAGCAGGGAGTGCTCCTGACTCCCATGGAGATAGAGAAGGGGGCCTGATAACACAGGCCTTTCTGCACACAACGCCCCCAGCCTCCAAACAGAGCTTCCATGGCCACAGTGCAGAGATGGGCACAGAGCCAATTGCCTGGCACCTCACAAGTCAGGGGTACACAGAGCTGGGGTTTGGTCTTTTGCATCCTTGGGGATATTCACCCCCCCATGGTGAGGGGCCCCTCTCTGTTCCCTAGTGCAGGGATTGTCATGTGCCTGCTGCCACCCTGCTGGCTGCTGAGAGGAAGCTGGGACTTACGGGAGCAAGCAACAAAAATCCAACCCATGATAAATCTCTGCCAGGGCTGCCCCACTGATGCCGCTCTGGGAAAGTCTAAGGGGGCACTGCTAGAGCTCCTTTCCCTTAGCCTAGCTGCCATCACCAGGAGAACCAGCTTCCCTCTGGAACCTCCAGGGACCAGCCCTGGCAGAATCTGCCCTGGGAAGACTGAACAAGCAGTTCAGTTACAGCCCAGGCCAGGAGATCAGAGCATGTAGCAGAATCCAGGCCCCCTTCAAATGTGGCCCATGAGCCCACCAGAGTCTCCAGTGGGGTGGGATAGGATGCAGTGGGCTGGAGCAGAGCAGCTGTTCACCCTTGGGGACAAGGGACAGGTAATTAAAGGGAAGAATCAAAAGAATAAAAGCGAGGCCCCTCCTGGTGAGCCTCAGGAAGGCAGAGCACGCTCTGGGCACTTACCTGGCTAGGGCAGGCCAGGGCAGCGGGGTGGAGTGGGCTCCTTCTTTCCACTCCAGAGCCACGGCCTCCAGCTGAGTCACTTATAATACCTACTCTGGCCTCATTTGCATATCAAGTATCTGCTCATATCCCACCCTCCCCCTTTTAACCCTTTCCTGCCTGGCTTTCATGCAGCTGCAGCAGCCAAGAGTCTCCCAGAGCTAGGGAGTAGCTTTGAGATCAGCAACTGAGTCTGCTTCCTGGGCTCATGTCTGCTTGGTGTGGAGCTAGCACCCTGCCCGCTCCCCTGGGGCAAAAGCCACTTGCGCACGGTCACAACCCCCATACAAACTGTCTGACCCCGCAGCACTGCCCCCCGCCCGCTCCCCTGGCTCAGAGACCCACTGGCAGGGCCTGGATGCAGGGGCAAGTTCTTCCCATTTGTAAATGACCTGTGACAGCTGCACCAGAACTTGGGGTGTCCTCACACACATTCCTCAGGACTGCCATCAACAGGAGCCCAGCCCAAGTGCCCTGGCCCACGGCCAGCAGGGCCCACGGCCACCCCACACACCCAGTACCTGCTCCAGGGTTTGCACACGCACACCAAGAGGGCGGGGGGACTTGGGCACTAGCGGGAGGGGCCCTGGAAACCACGAAGCAGGAGCAGCTCTTCTCCCCCACCCTGCTAATGTGTCCTGGAGAGAGGAGTGTGAGGGCCAGCAATGCTCATGCCCCAGTGGCCACTTTCTGCCCAGCCTGCCAAGAGCAGGGCCCAGCTCCACTTAGGGCTGGTTATAGCCCTGGTGTTTGTGCCATAGCACCCCATCGGCTAGGAGCTGGGCTAAGACCCACTAAACTCATTCCATGTGTGGGCCAACAAACCGCCAGCCAAGGGCTACAAAGCTGGGCCCTGAGCACGGCTCTGACCAGAGGCCCCTGCTGGCCCAGAGCTTGGAGGTTGTGAGCTTCCAAATGGTCTTGCTTTTTTCTCTAAGGAAACTCCATTACTGAGCAAGACACGTGCAGCACAGACAGAAGGGCCCCCCTGAACCTGGCGCAATCCTGCCTCTGACCGTGAGCATCCCAGACCCACTAAGGCACATCCAGGGACGGTCAGTAAGTGAGCCAGCCCTGCTGTGGGTCTAGACATTGGCACCTGCTCCACCCTGTGACAGCGCTACCCCTGCTCCTGCCCCCAGCCAGGTGGGCCCATTTCCCTGCTGTGTCCCTAAAATTGCCTGTGGAAGCTTCAGGCTCAGCAGCCCTGAGAACCAGGCTTGTGCGATTAGACCATAGCCCCTGGGGTTTCTGTGCTCCCCTCTCCCACTGGGCTATTGCAAATGCCTCTTAAGAGCGTCACTGAGGCAGGGGGCCAACCTAGGCACAATATCGGCTGTTCTTGGTGCTGAGCAACACGTGGCTATTTCAGCGGGATTCAGCACCCAACTAGCTGGTGGCATCTCGGTTGGGGAGGGATGGCTGCGGGTGATCATGTGTCCACATGCCCAGCCACAGAGCAGGGCTCAGCTGCGGGAGGGAGGGTGGCTGGCAGTGGTGCCTAGGGATGCCTGTGTCACCTCAACCCAGCCGAGGGCAGGTGCTCCTCCACTGGAGCCCTGGGTAGAACATGTGTGGGGCACTCATCTGGGGTGTCACTGAGTGCGTGGCCTGCGTGCCTGTTTGTTTGGCCTGGCAGAGGGGCAGGGCTCAGGATTCCTGGAAGCAGCTCGCCTGCGGGGCCTATGATAAGGGGCTGGATAGGGTGCTCTGTGTAGGAGTTGCTGATAGGCAAGAGCCTGCTGCTTATCAGGGGCCCTGCCCTGGCACCTGGGTGGGAGCCTGTGCTTTCCCAGCAGCCCTGCCAGCACCGCGGCACTGCCCAGGTTGCAGCAGGACGCCAGGCCAGAGCTGCTCTGATCCCGGCAGCTGGGACAGGCAGGATGTGTCCCAGGGTTCCACAGCCCACAGGACCAGCTTGGGGAACCAGCTGTCTGCACCCAGGAGACTTTCACCTTGTGCTAACAGTCACACTGTTTCTAACAGTGACTGGTGCCAGAGATATCAGAGGGAATGAACAGAACAGGGCAATTGATCAAGTGCACCATCCCCTGTCTCCAGTCCCAGCTTCTGGCAGTCATATTTAGGGACAGCCAGCACATGGGTTGTGTCCCTGCCCAGCCTGGCTAACAGCCATTGAGGGACCTGTCCTCCACGAATTTAGGTAATTCTTTTTTTAATCCAGTTTTCCTTTTGGTCTTCACAACATCCCCTAGCAAGGAGTTCCACAGGGTAACTGTGCATTGTGTGAAGAAATACTTCCTTGTGTTTGTGTTAAACCTGCTGCCTATTCATTTCATTGCATGATCCCTGGTGTGTGCGTTAACACTTCCCGATTCGCTTTCTCCATGACAGCCATGATTTGTAGCCCTCTATCAGATCCCCCCGTTAGTCATCTCTTTGCCATGCTGAACAGGTCCAGGCTTATTAATCTCTCCACAGGTAGAAGCTGTTCCATACCCCCAGTACTATTTGTTATCCTTCTTTGTACTTTTTCCAATTCCAATACATCTTTTTTGAAATGGGGTGACCAGAACTGCCCCGTATTCAGGATGTAGGCAGACCATGGCTTTATATAGCAGCATTACGATATCTTGTCTTCTTAGGTATTCCTTTTGTAATGATTCCCAATATTCTGTTTGCTTTTTCGACAGCCGCTGCCCATTAAGGGATGTTTTCAGAGAACTATCCCTAGTGATCCCAGATCTCTTGCTTGAGTAGTTACAGCTAATCTAGATCCCGCTATTTTGTATGTATAGCTGTGATTATGGTTTCCAATGTGCATTACTTTGCAATTATCAACATTGAATTTCATCTGCTGTTTTTTTGCCCAGTCACCATTTTGTGAGATCCATTTGTAGCTCTTTGCAGTCTGCTTTGTAACTATGTCGAGTAGTTTTGTACCATCTGCAAATTTTGCCATCTCACTGTTTACCTCCTTTTCCAGATAATTTATGACTATGTTGAACAGCAGTGGTCCCACTACAGATCCTTAAGGAATCCTGTTATTTACCTCTCTCCGGTGTGAAAACTGACCCTTTATTCCTACCCTTTGTTTCCTGTCTTTTAACCAGTTACTGATCCAGAAGAGGACATTCCCTCTTATCCCATGACAGCTCACTTTGCTTAAGAGATATTAGAGTGGGACCCTGTCAAAGGCTTTCTAAAAGTCCAAGTATACTATATCCACTAGATCTCTCTTGTCCACATGTCTGTTGACCCCTCAAATAATTCTAATAAATTGGTGAGGCATTTCACTTTACAAAAGCTGTGTTGACTCTTCCACAACAAATCATGTTCATCTCTGTCTGATAAATAGGTTGAAACTATAAGAACAAAATTACCTGGTACTGAAGTTAGCTGCCTGTAATTGCCAGGACTGTTTCTGGAGACTTTTTTTTTAAAATCAGCATCATGTTTGCTTCCACCAGTTATCTGGTACAGAGGCTAATTTAAGTGATGCTTAATTGATCAATTTGTTCCAAACCCTCTATTGACACCTCCATCTGGGACAGCTCCTCCAATCTGTCACCTAAAAAGGACTCCGGTGGGAAATTATCCTCACGTTCACTGTAGTGAAGATAGGCACAAAGAATTAATTTTGCTTCTCTGCAAGGGCCTGGGCTTCCTTTAGCACCTCAATCATCCAGAGGCCCCAGTGATTGTTTGGCAGGCTTCTTTCTTCTGACATACTTTATTTGGCATCCAGCCGTTCAATACTGAGTTGATTAGACAAACATGGGGGTTGGGGGGGGGGGGGATGCAGGGCTCATTACAGTTTGAAAGTTACACAGAAGCCATTTTTTAAAATAAACACAACACAGTTTACTGTATTTACTGTCCATTGCATTATACAGTTTGGGATGGGCTTGGTTACTTTGCAGGAGCAACTTCCTGTGCTGCATTCGCTGTGTAGGGGTTGATCTCTTTTCCTCATCTTTACATTTGTCAGACTTCAGGTTTTGTTCTTTAGTTTCTATTAACTACTTTCCTGGGTGTCCTCCCTCTTGTTGGAGCTGGCTGAGACAGTTTGGTTTTTGACCATACCGATCTAATTTGCTTACTTTATTTAGCCCAAACATTTTGTTTTATCCTGATGAGTTACTGACCTCCCCAATTCTATCTGCAAAGAAATGAACCCCCCACCCCTCCCTGTTAATTCCTCAGGTCAGACCCCATGCTCCAACTAGTCCAGCAGCTTGTCTTCTGACAGTGGCTGGCACCAGGTGTTTCAGAGGGAAAGAACAGAACAGGGCAATTATGGAGTGACCCAGCTCCTGGCATCCAGTCCCAGCTTCTGACCGCCAGAGCTTTAGACACACCCGGAGCACAGGGTTGTGTCATGGACCATCTTGGCCAATTGCCATTGATGGATCAACCCATCCTCCAGGAACTTATCTAATTCTTGTTGGACCCGGTATAGTTTTGGCCTTCGCAACATCCCCTGGCAACAAGTTCCACAGGCCGACTGCGTTGTGTGAAAACCACTTTCGCTTGTTTGTATGAAACCTGCTGCCTGTTGATTCCACTAGGCACTGCTGGGCCCTTCTCTGCAGCGCCAGAGCTAGGACAAGGTGAGGGAGACACGCTGCCCATGGTGATGCAGAGGGGCTTGGGGCCCCAGGACGTGGCCTGCACACATGCCCTGCTCCTTGGATGGGCCTGGGGCCCAGGCCCATGTGTTTGCTCATAGATAAAGGAATTCTCCAGCTCCCAGCCTCTGCTTGGACTGCGGCAAGTTTTAACTGTCCCCACCCTGCACTATCTGCAGCTTCACAGGCATCAGACAGACATGCACTGTTCAGCTGTTCGTCTGTACAGGGTCCCTCAATCAGGCAGCTGCCAGACACATGGATCTTTGCTCAACAGCTGGCTCGGCTTCCAAGCAGCAGCCAAGTGTTGTCCTTACCTCCTCAGCCTCGCAGAGGTTTAGTAATAAGACTGATATCCCCACACGCAGCTCTGCCAGTGCCCTGTGCTCCCAGCCTACAGCCCCTGCTATTCCAGCCCAGGCTCTTCCGCTCCCAAACCTCTCAACCCTGACCCCATGCCCCCAACGTTCCTGGCTGGGGAAGAGGGGGAAGGGCGACCTAACCTGCCCTGCTCCAGGGTTTCTCCTACACAGGAATCGCTGCAAGGCCAGCAGGAGTGGGATGCCCTGGCCAAGCCGAGCGTCCATGATGAGCTGCAGGGGCAGGTGTGTTGGGGAGCAGGGCAGCCAGGGCCAGCCAGGACCTACTGCCTATAGCTACAATGGGCAGGGCTGGGAAATGAGACACAGGGACTGGTTTTAGATTTGATTGCCACATGCTGCTCCTTTAGCTGGGCACTGGGGTGCCCAGAGGCTGCTGATGCCACAGCGCTTGAGCACTGGCAGCTGAACAGAGCAGGAAGTGTAAGAGACAGAAGCGCTGCTGCCCCAGTCCCCTGTACAGTGACGGACTCACTTTACACCCAGTTTCTAGAGGGGCTGAGCGTGTGTTCCCAGAAGGGCCAATGGGACAGAGGCTCAGGGCAGACAGACGGTAGGTGGCTGGCGCCCTAAGGCTGGATGCCTGTTTGCCCAGCCAAGAGCTCACAGATTGCACCGAATTTGTCAGCATGGAACAGGTGGCAGCTCCCTGCAACTTCAGCTGCAGGTCCCACTGCGTACTGTGGCCAGGCTGCACTGATGCAGGGAACAGCATGAGCCAGCCCCCATTTCCATGAGCCATGGCTAGGCACTGAAGCGAGCCCAAAGCAGCCCGTTCCCCAGGAGAGGCCGGAGCGTGCTGTGCCGACATCTCTCTGGCAGCTGGAGGCACTGGCCCTTCAGCCAAGCTCTCCCCAGACACTGCAGCGCTGCCTGGAGCAGGGATTAACTACCCCTTTGGGGCAGCAGAAGCCCTGGAGCAGGTGGAGCTGTGGGATGCTTCCTCTGGGCTCAGTAGACTCCACTGCCCAACTCACCTAGGGAAGAGGAGCTTGTTGGCAGGAGCCTAGTAAATCCACTTGGATATGGAGGGTGGTATGGCTCAGTGGTCAGAGCGGGGACCAGACCCACAAGCAGCAGGATTCTGCTCAGCTCTGCCATGGACTCCCTGCAAGGCTGGCCAAGATGGTCACCTTGGAGGGGAAATGTGAGCTGGGGTCCCTCTGGTGCAGTGAGACGCCCATCCACAGTGGCTTCCTCCTGCCATCTATCAGCAGCTGGTACGAGGCTGGGCTCCCAGCGGGAAACAGGCAGCGATACCCTGCAGGGAACACAGGGCTGCCCACCTGAGAGAGAGAGCACCCTGGCCCAGCTGAAGAGTTGCGGGTCCCAGAGCAGACTTGGGGTGCAGACAGTTCTCCGGGCAAGGCTGGCCCTTTGAATGCTGCCTGCCAGGCCAGCCCCTGCAAACTGCCTGTGTCCTCCGGCTAACTCCAGCAGCGGCTGTGGGGCTCAGTGGGAGGCACAGGACAAGCAGACCCTTCCCTCCACCTGCTGGGGGCGCTGAGGGGAGTCGAACCTGCCCTGCGACAGAGAAGGAAGAAGTCAGAGCAAGGCACGACTCACAGCCAGTGCAGCATGGTCACGCTGCCTCTTTATTATACAGTATGTAACTTGTCAGCAGAACTAGGGCATGCACAATTTACATGCAGATATGAACAGCCTTTACAGAACAGTCAGCCCCCGGCCTGCCACCGCAATAAGCTAGTTCCAGATATACAGAGTAGTGTGTCTAGGGCATATAAACCATCCCCTCCCTGCCTGTCGTGCAGCTAACTCCTCCTCCTCCCGGACACAGAGCTAGAGTCAGCCCTGAGAGAAGCCCCAGGAGGCCAGAGATTCCTTCACTTCTGTGTTTCCGCATGGAAATCCCACCAGACCCAGTTTCAGCTCCACATTACTCTCCCATCACATCCTGGAGCTCAGCCCCCGGCTCCCCAAGAGGGAAGCCCCTTCCCAGCTGTGGGGAGACGGGCAGCAGCCTGCCAGAGTGCACACAGCTCGGACAGTTTTTCACAAGCCACCCCACAGCCAGAACAGCGTTGAGGAAAGAACTACGTGATGGGAAACCAGGGCATTTCCCATCAAAGCCGCAGGTTTGCTTTGCGAGGAGGATCCTCCCTGGTATGCACAAGACAGTCGGAGCCCCGTGCTGACCCAGCCGGGCAGGGAGGAGGAAGACGTATCAGGGGGCAGGCAGCAGTAGACTCTCCTCTGCAGACCCAGGGAGTCTGACTTCGGCATGGAAAGAGACTGGGGTCCACGTGCCTGGGGCTGTCACAGAACTGGGCACTGTACGATTCTCACTGCAGGCCCCAGGAGCAGAACAGCAGGGGGCTGTGGGTGAGGACAGGGGGAAAATGGGCACTGTCCTGGGGGGGAGGGGGGCTTCGATCTAGGGCACCCCAGTGAACTCCCAATGGCAGTTGTATTGTTATGCTGATGGGCTTGGCACCTTTGCCCCCCGGCCACGGTGCCTGTGTCCTTGCTACCCCAGCACAGGGAGAGACTGGAGGTCAGAGCATTTTCAAGGCCCACTGCCATGCAGTTTCCCTCTTAGCTTAACCCCTCACCTCTCCTTGGACCTGTGAAGCTTCTGATTGGTCCCTATAACTCAGATCAACTCCGACCAGGGCGTGATCATTCACTGCAACCACAAACCCTTGGCCCTCAGACCAGCACACCGGCCCACCCAGGCTCTGGCCTGAGCCCTGGCCCAGGGGGGCTCACAGGCAGGGCTCACCCGACACTTGGCCCCAGGGCTCTGCCTGCTCTCAGTTCCAGCGGGGCCCTGGAGGGATTTCCCAGAGCACTGAATACGCAGCGGG
The DNA here is from genome assembly GCA_007922305.1 of Dermatemys mawii. Lineage (NCBI taxonomy): Eukaryota > Metazoa > Chordata > Testudines > Dermatemydidae > Dermatemys > Dermatemys mawii. Next base: position 1,449,321 of record ML677374.1, read on the forward strand.
GCGAACGCTACCGCACCCACCTCGAGCACGGAAAGCCGTCTGTAGAACAACCAAGACAAGCCCAAGGCAAGTCAATCAGCACTGGGAGCCCTGGCGTGAGTCCCTCCTGCTATGGGGAGTGACCCACAGCCCTGAGCTGGACACACTGCCAGGGGAAGAGGAGCTGGCAACAGACACAAAGAGGAAAGCCTGGGCTACCACTGGCAGAAGACACCTTGGCAGCAGCGAGTGCCCACTGGCACAGCTTGGCACCTACACAGCGGGATTAGTCACACCGAGGGACAGGTAAGGCTGCTACACAGTCCAGGATTACAACAGCTTTGGGATGTGGGTGGCACCTCGCACTGTACTCACCCTGTGCCTGCAGCAGGGGCAGCCTACTGCCATGGCCACTGCCTGGCGCTTGTGCCCTTCCACACAGCTCCAGAGGGGACCCCCAGCACCTGACAGCTGGAGCTGTCTGTGACCAAGCAGCTCTGGCCTGCAATCCATGCTAAAGGAGGTCTGACTCCCACCGCCGGGAGAGCCCCCTAGTGCTGTCACGGGGGGATGGCAGGGAGAGCACAGGAGATGGAGCTAGGACCCTGGGCCATGTGCTCAACAAAATGAAACGACAATCAGGCAGCATTTGGATTACAGTCCTGGAACCCCCCCGCCCGGGAAGGATTACAGCCCCCTCCTCAGGCCCCCGGGCTGTACCTATGCCGCCAGTCCCTGGGGCGCCTCCCCCAGGGGGAGCGCTGACGGACAGCGGCTCTGGCATTTTAACAGCTGCACTGTTAGGGCTGGGGAGACACCAGCACCTGGCTACTCCCCAGCCTCAGCCTGGCGAGCACAGGCCCAGCATGCACAGCTCCAGCCAGAGCAAGCCTTCCACAACCCAGTGCTCCTCCCGGCTGCCTGCAGGGCCCAGAGGAAGGAAGCCAATGGGCTACACTGCCCCCGAGCACTAGCAGGGCTGGTCCAGCTGCTGAGAGAAGCCGTTCTAAGGTCATGTGCACAAAAGGGAGCCCAGAGCCGTGACTCCTGTGGCCCTTCCAGTAGAGGCGGTTGGCTTCCCCCAGGAGCAGTTTCTTCTCCCAGCATCAGGGTCTGCAACGCACCAGGGACAGGGACTGGCTTCATGCCGCTGCCTGACACACCAGAGAGCTTGTCTCCAGAGCACCTGTACTTGCCACGCTTCCAGCCATGCCACTGTGCCCTGCAGACAAGAGCTAGGAGACAGGAGCGCTCCCAGGCCTGTCCTCATCCTGCCCTTGGCCCCAGGGCTCTGCCTGCTCTCAGGCAGCCCTGCGCAGAGCTCTGCCGAGAGAATGTCACTGCAGCCCACTCAGCAGCTACATTCTGAGACTGAATCAAGCAGTGGTGGAACCGTGGCTCCTGGATAAAGGCCCACGTATGCTGCAGCACGCCACGGCAAGAGGCAGGCCTGGAGACCTTGGCTGGGCAGATCTCAGCAGGCTTGGATAGGACTCATGCATTGGCTAAGAAGTCACCGGACGGTGGCTCCTCTCTCAGCCCCCAGCCTGGACTGGGCCCTTTGGCCTGAGGGCTTGGCTCAGTGCAGTCTTGCTATACTCTGTGTGCCCTGGGGGTAATGTACAGGGGAGGCCAGCCAGCAGGTGAGCACAAAAGCAGTTGTGAGCACAAGGATGTGGGACTCACTAGATCAGGCAGATGAGAGGACGTCCTGCTCGGGTCTCTTCCAGCAGCTCCACGCACTGAGAGCGCTGCAGATACAGGCTTTGCAAGCCCCTCCATCTGCAATTCTCACTGCCCCAGCGGATCCTCCCTGAGCCCCCGGGCTTCCAGTTCCCGCCTCTTGGCCTCTCTGCCCCTGAGCTCCAAACAGAGGACAGAGAACTTCAAGGCACCAAGATTGCAAGACCAGACAAGCTGCCAATTATAACGGAGGATTCAAACCGACACTCCAGACTGATACAACACACAATTAAACTTACAAAATAAATTCCCCTTAAGAAAAAAAGACCAATTTAACATGCATCATTCTGGTCCTACAAAATAAGGCACCAGATCTTAAAAATGAACTTCCCATTGTCTTTGATATAAAAGGATTTTCCAAGTGTTAAAGGCAGTTGATGTAAGAGTGCATAACAGGGAGGTGTCTTCACTAGCTTTGGACTGGCCAGCCTCATGCCTGGGTTCCTGTGGCTTTCTGGATCAGGGGGATCTGCCGGATGGGAAGAGAGAAACCGTTAGGAATGTTGCAGTGGGACACGGAAGGGTGAGGGAGCCAGCACCAGGCTCTGCAGCCGGAACAAAGTCTGGGACGATGGGGAGAAAGAGCCTTCGGGGAGAGGGGCAGACCTCAAGGATGTGTTTGAGCTGTGAGAGGTGGAGGGCGCACTGAAAGCCCCCTCCCTGCCCCCACAGCACAGCATGGGAAGGGATCTCCCTCCTTCCCACCCCGGAACTGCAGCCATGACTTGCCCTGGAGTGTGGGGCCATCAGCTCTGCACTGGGACCCCCCAGCAACATTGGTCAGAGCAGTGGACAGCTTCCTCAGTCTGACCACATGCACAGGGCGTGGGCAGGGGGAGGATCAAGGGGGTTTCTAACCGGTGCTGTGGATATGCAATAAACCACAAAGAGAGCTAAGGGCAGGCCCCTGAAGGGGGAAGAGACCTCAGCTCTCATTGTGACGGCCCCACTGTTCCCAGCTCACCTTGGACAGATCGACGCCGGTGAGGGCATGCACAGACGCGGGGATCTCAGCCAGCAGACGGCTCAGCTCGGACGTCACCTTGTTATTGTCCCCGCTGAGAATAACAATCTCGTCCACTTTAGCCAGTGGAGCGGCCACCTTGGCAGCGATCTGCAGCGGCGCAGGGGAAAGAGACCAGAATGAAGCAGGGACCTTCCTTTCCAGCAGGCGGCCAGGAGGGGGCTGCTTGCAAACTTGCTGGCCAGATTTTGAAAAGGTTCAGGCATAAAAGTGCCCCTGCAAACACGTCCCATTGGTGCGTGACTGGCAGGAAGGCTCCAAGCACTTGATCCGGCCCCGGACTTAGCCACCAGGCACCAGCACGATGCTGTGTGTGGTTCATAGACCCGGCAGAGCCAAAGCTCATTAACCGTTTGCTGCCCTTTCCCACAGCCCCTTCCCCGCAGAGGACTGGCTCAGCGACCGGCACTGAGTGGCAAGAAGCCGCGGGAAACCTGGAGCCTCTCACCTGGGGCAGGGCATCCAGCACCAGCGCCATCTTGGCCGCGTCGCCATATTGCTGGTAAGCCTCTGCCTTCAGCTTCATTTTCTCTGCCTCTGCTTTCCCGATAGCTTCAATGACAGAGGCCTCCGCCTCCCCAATCTTGCGGATCTTCTCGGCTTCGGCCTGTGCAACGAGAACCTGCTTCACCCTGGAAAGGAAACAGTCCCTGAGCCCCGCTCCTCAGCGATGCGCGGTAGTGCTCAGTGGGGCTTCCGCGAGAGCGCCCTGGGCCAGGCTCTGCATGCCGGGACCCCCACTGCTCCCGGGGCAGGGCTCAACTCAAAGGAGCTACGTTTCCTCCCATGCGACTCAGGCTCAGCATGCTGCCAGGCCGCGTTTGGGTGCCTGGACCCGCTGGGCCACTCACTTCTCGCCCTCGGCAATCTGCTGCATGCGGTGCGCCTCGGCCTCTGCCGGCCGCTTGATGGTGGCGGTCAGCTCCTTGTCCATCCGGACGATCTCCTTCTCCTCGACATCAATCTGCTTCCGGCGCTGCACCACCTCGATCTCGATCTCCTCCTGGCGGATCTTCTGCTGCTCCCGGGCACCCTGCAGCTCGTAGGCCAGCTGGGCCTCAGCAGTCTGGACACAAAGAGGGACTCAACGGCTTAGCCTACACAGCTGTTAGCTCTGTCTGCCCAAGCCAGGCTGAGAGCTCAGAGGCATGAAGAAGAGGACCCCCTCCTTGTGCTATCTGCCTCCTACTTCGCTGGGTATCTTGATCTAGACAAACCCAGAGCTCAAGAGACTGCCCCAGCACCAGGGATTAGTGGCTGGATGGAACCAGTGCTCCCTCTTCTCAAACGTCACCTGAGTCCAGACTTTCTCTGAACCTCCCTCCTTCCCTCACCCAGCAAGATCTAGAGGTGACCGTTTCCCCTTGCAGCAGCTGCTGGCCCTGCTTTCCCCAACGTGGGGAAGGAATGCAGAGCCCTGGGCTATTTCAGGAGTTTGCAATGTTTGCATCTGCAGTGGGAGCAGGAGCTTTGAACCTGGCTCTAAGGAGACAAGCAGCATTGGTCTTCCCTCGCCCCTGCAACTCAGAAGACAAAGTCACTTCAGGATTTCCAGCCCTGACCTGCTTGTCCTGTTCTACCCTTAACACCAACTGAACAGAGGCTTGGCCGCTGACCCAGTGACAGACTGACATTGCTGGGCTTCACCAGCAACGGAAACAGAAGGACCTTGGAGAGGAGACAGGATGACCTGGGAGTGGCCTCAGCCTGAGGGCCATAGTGCCCAAGCGTAAGAGCCTGCAGAGAATAGAAGAGGTAACTGCTCTCTTGGGAAATCAAGCAGATGCTCCCTCTCTCTTGATGGGAATCCTCCCCATCCCATCCTGGGAGCTGGAGTCGCAGTGAGGTGCTCTCCCTAGCTTGGAGGAGCCCACGTTCCATCCCTTGTAACGCTCTTCCACGCTGCTCTCCTGGGGTCCTGATATCAGAGGGGAGGAACGTGCTGTGAGCAGCACTCAAAACTGTGCCGGGCCAGGGACTGCCCAGTTTCCCCAACTTTCTCCACAGCAGACTGTCCCCATGTGCCCAGCTTTGGTCCATGGTCCAGCCCCTCAGTCCCCTCCCCTCCAGGAGCTAATTGCTGAGTCTGCAGCACTTGTACACATCAGGGCCAGTGCTTCATGCTCCAGCTGGACCTACTTGGGAAACCTCATGCTAAGGCAACACCTGTCTAACTGGGAAACTGACCCCACCTCTTCTTGCTCCTGGTGCCTAATGACCCAGCCAGTTCAGGTGCTCTTAGCGTTTCTCTTCCTCCCTTCAGAGGCAGGACACACAGCCCTAGCAACAACACATCTGCAGAGCTGCCAGGCCTGGGGCACTGAAAATTTCTTACTCAAAGGATTTGCCAGTTCTGCAACTAACCTTGACAAATGAGGCCTTCAGCATGTATCCGTGTAAAAAGGGAGAGAAGACAACGGCCCACAGGCCCCGGAGAAGGGCAGTGGAAAGAACCCACTGCCACCGATCTCCAAGTTAGAAGTTCAGACGGCGGAAGCAGGACTCTCTCACCTTAATGTTAATCTCCTGGCTGAAGGCGGCTTTCTGCATCTCAAAGGCCCGTTTGGAATCGGCCGTTTTAGTGTCTGACATGAACTTGATGTCCAGCATTTCCCTCTTGCACTCCGACTCCTGCAGAAGGGATCATATCACACACTCAGAGAGGCGCATGAGGACATCAGCAGCCTTAGCAAGCAGCCGAGGGACGACCCTGGCTGGGAGGGTGCTGCTGAACGTACCCGAATGCCAGCGTCTCGCTCAGCCTCTGCCACGCCAATGTCAGCGTCTCTCTGAACAGCGGCTGTCTGAGTCTTACCCAGAGAGCTCAGATATTCCACCTTATCGTACACATCCTAGACAGAGGGAGACACGTCAGAATCATCCACAGCATGTCATTCCACGCCGGAGCCCACCCCTCCTTCCCAGAGCGCTGTGCTCATGAGAACAAAGCAGCCGCTTCACTCCAGGATACGCAAACCTGCCTGAGAACCGGAGGGATGCAAAAGGGGGAAGGTTACTACAGTGAGGAGAGGAGAGGAGCTCTCTGTGCAACACCCTTGGGGCTCCTTATTGGTTCAGTTGGCAGCACACAATAGGGGAACTGCAGCTACATTTACAGCCGGTGCGGGTAGGGCGCTGAATTCCAGCACTTCGCATGCAGAGAACTGTAGGCATGGTCCATACTTTATACCAGCCTGTAGCTGCTATTATGGAAACTCCAGCAGGGCACAGGCAGACTGTAAATCCCATAGAGACCTTTCCAAATCAGTCAGCCTCAGAGAAGTCAGGACCGATAGGTTACTGCCCCATAAGCATCGCCAGTTGGCCCAGTGGGTTCCCTTTGCCTGGCTGTACCTTGATGGTAAAGCTCAGGATCTCGATGCCCATGCGGCCCACATCTGGAGCTGCCACCTCCCGCACCAGCTTGGCAAATTGATCCCTGTCCTGATAGATCTGCTCCACTGTCAGGGTGCCTGGAAAAGGAAACAAAGCCAAAGCGCTACTGCATGAATAGTGGGAAAAGCACAACAGGTGGGCAGTAAGCTTGGGAGATACCAGGAACAAACCGGCCTCAGGTTATCTCCCAGCTGTTCAAGAGCTGGGAGAAGGGGTCAGGTTTGGACGTGACGGCACAACCATTTGCCCAGGCTTCGCCAGGCCTGCCTCCTTCTCAATTTCAGCCCTTCACATGGCGAGGAAGATGCCAGACACTCCGACTACAAAGAGCAGTTGCAGTAGCTTGTTTCTCGAGTACCCAGAGGGCAGCAAGAGAAGCAGCCACTGAGAGCTGTACAGACAGGGGAGACGCTATTCAAGGCACAGGCTACTGTGACATGGGGACAGCTCTAGTTGCACCACACCTAGGATGGATCGCAGATGCCCCTCCAGAGTTTGAAGGACCACGTTCTTAATGTCTTGGACGTTCTTCCCCAAGAACTGCTCACAGGCCACAGCCAGAAGCTCCCTCTCGGTCATTATTTTCACCTGGAGAGAGTAGAAAACACAGTGAGCAAGGTCAGTCTAGAGGACAACAGGCACCCAGCAACGGCAGCAGAAGCAGCACTGCCACCAGGCTGTTAGCCACAAGCATGCCAAGGGACCCGGCTATTTCATTAACACCAACAGCAAGACTGCAGGACACACAGGAATGAGCGCAGCAGTCACTGCCGCTAAGGAAAGGCTCTGCGGAGCGAGCAGCGACGGAGACCTCTGCCGGATGGATCGCTGCCATTACCTCCACGTCGCTGCCAGCGATGAGGTGACTCCACTGGCCAATGCGCACACTCACTGTACTCAATCAAACCTACCGGGAAAAATATTGCAGAGGTGACCTGACCCAGGCCACAGTTACCAAACCCCAGGGGAGAGAGGTTCACACAAGGAGCAATGTACAGTGCCCATTTAATTACCTTCCTGCTTCTCTCGGGCTAATCCGGCCACAAACAGGAATGCCAGAGAATGAGAACAACCCAGACTAGTCCCAGGAGCACTTGGAAATCAAAGTTCCATGTAACTTCCCATCAAGAAATAGCGCCTGGGGCAGGCCATCAGACACTGAGTCTGCTGGGCTCTCACCCTGCCCACAGCATGAAGTTCACCAGCCAAGCCTGCAAGGGGCTCACATGGTGATCTCAGCCTGTCATGGCAGTCCAGGCTCACTGCTGGGAGAAGAGACAGTCCTCTCACCAAAGGGTACAATCACACCCAGAGGCCCCTGGGAGAAGCAGCTCTGACCAAGGAAGCCCGAATTATCATGACAAGGTCATTGGTCATGTCAGAAGCTCTCTTGGAAAGCTAGGAACGGTTCCCTCCCCATTAAAAACACAACTCAGCTTTCAACTCCCAACAGCCTCTGCACTAAGATAATCAAAGACCCACCAACAAAGAATGTCTTTAACCACTTTAACCAGGCTCATCAAAGATGGTTCTCTTGGTACTGGACATACTCTTAAGATAAACCTTGTTTAAATCCAAACCCTACGGAGCATGTGGCCCTGCAGTTCTAGTCGTCTAGCCTTTTGTTAACTGAGCTGCAGCCCATGGAAAACACAGATCCCAACATGCAATGCTCCACCTTAATCTGAGTGGTAGAGCATCTGCCCAAAGCTGACTGACGAGGTATGAGGGGATCTCGCTAGACTGGGTGACTGGGCAAGAAAATGGCAGATGAAATTCAGTGTTGAGAAGTGAAAAGTAATGCACGTGGGAAAACATAATCCTAACTGCACATACAAAATGATGGGGTCTAAATTAGCTGATACCACTCAAGAAAGTGATGTGGAGTCATAAGAATATGAGAATGGCTATATTGGGTTGGACCAATGGTCCATCTAGATCAGCATCCTGTGTCCCATCAGTGGCCAGATGCTTCAGAGGGAATGAACATGACAAGGAAATTATCGAGTGATCCATCTTTTGCTGTCCAGTCCCAGCTTCTGGCAGCTGGAGGTTTAGTGACACCTGGAGCCTGGGTTGTGTGTCTGACCATCTTGGCCAACAGCCATTTATGGGCCTGTCCTCTACGACATCATAGGGTTCTTTTTTGAACCCAGTTATACTTTTGGGTTCACAACATCCTCTGGAAATGAATTCCCCAGGGTGACAGTTTGAAGAAATACTTCCTTGTGTTTGTTTTACACCCAGCACCTATCTTTCCATTGGGTGACCCCTGGCTGTGTGTTACCTGAAGGGGTAAAGTAACACTTCCTTATTTACTTTCTCCACAGCATCAATGACTGTACAGACTCGATCATCCTCCCTCTTGGTCATCCCTTTTCTAAGTTGAAGAGTCCAAGTCTTTTAATCTCCTCAGACAGAAGCTGCTCCATATCCCTCATAATTTTTGTTGCTCTTCTCTGTATCTTTTCCAATTCTAATCCATCCTTTTTGAGATGGAGTGATCAGAACTGCCTGCAGTATTCCAGCTGTGAGATTTCCTGCATTTCCCAGAGAGCAATCGGTGGTTTTTTTACACAAGAGGGGGTCGCAAGGACCATTTATGGGGCCACACAACGATGCAGAGGCCTTGCACACGTCAGCTGTCTTAGCATATTCAGCCTGGGGCTCTGACAAGGACTCTTTCAAAAACCACAAACAATTCTACAGACTAAGCAGCAGAACGCGTGGCACAAATCAAAGATTAACGTCCACTGTGCCTCTTCCAACAGCTTCCCTTTCATAAAAGAGCCATTTCACTGAATCCCTTGTGCTTCTAAGCCCCGGGATCTGGACAGCGATGGGGCACTGCTCTTAGCTCTGGGTCTCAGGTGTACTCCCAGATGTAGACCCTATATCTGACACCCCTCTTGGGTAGATGGATCCTACAGTCCAGCTGCCTTGACCCTGGAACCAGTGTCTCCGGTCCCCTCAAACCTTCACCTGCTTAGACACATTTCCCCCAGGGTCCACCTGGCTATGGGAGCTCTGACGTGGCAGTAAAGCAAGGAACAAAGAATGTCTTTAACCACTAGCAGTTTATTCTTAAAAAGCATGAGGGTTACAGATTAATGGAAAAACTCCAGAATGTAACCTCCAGCGCGACCTCACCACTCCTGTGCGTCCTGGCTTTGGGATGCATCCGTGGGCCAGGCAACTCTTCCTGCCAACTTGGCCTTGTCTTTTGAATGCCAGGGTCACAAGGCTCTGAGCTCACAGAACACCCTCCTTAACCGAAGTCTCTTCTCTTGACTGGTCAAGTGGAGAAACTGCGGCTGTCCCAGCTGCCTGTTCAGGTTGCTGGGTAGTGAGTCCTCCTGGCAGCAAACCTATAGGTTCCTGTATAGAAGAACCATTTAGAGCTGAGGACTCTCTGGGAGGTGTCCCACCCCCAGCAAAGCCTGGTGCCCAGAACAGACTGCCCTTGTCAGGATCAGACTGGTTTTCCCACCATGGCTTGGATGGAGGTCACAATACTGTACATAAGCGAGAGGAAGTTTACAGTCAAAATGCCATTCATAAAACCAAATAGAGTTTACAGTTTGACCCCCACATAGGGCACAGCCACAGCCTGTGATTTTTTTCAAATACCATTCAAACAATTAAAGGAATTTTCAGCAGGCATGAAATCCAAGTGCCTCTGCAAAGAGAGTCCCATTTTAGCCGGGCCGCATTGCCGCACCCAGGTCAAACTGGCATTAAATGAACATAGACAGAAGGCCGCCAGCTGCAGGGTTTAGTGTCAGGGTACAGAGCAATCCTGTGACACCCGAGGCACAATACCCATGTGTCCCAAAGCACCCCACTGACACAGACAGTGATGTGCTACCAAGTGCGAAGGGCCCTGCCCACTGACATTTGTTTTGAAGAGTGTCCTTACTAGTTACAAACACTTTAGAGTATCAAAACAAAGCACCAAACTCCCCCACAGTAAAATCATTTGTTTCCTGCATGCCTTAGATTGGAAAAGGCAAACAAACTAGTCAGTTCCACCTTTGTTTCTTGTCAGTGTCATTTGCTGTCTTCCTGCACTAGTACAATACGGCAGTGGAACAATGCAACACAAAGGAAAAAAGTTCATTTATTTTAAAAGCCTTTCTATTGAAAAGTTATGGAAATCTGTCTTAGTTCGTAGGTCTCCCCCTCCCCATGCTTAAAGCCTACATGAGCTACATGTGACCAGAGGATTCCTTTACAATTATACCCCAAACAGTTACAAATCCTTAAAATAATTCTTGATCCAGAGGATGGCAACACATTTGTTATCGGGGTTCCTGTCATTGGCAGCAATGAGTGCTATGAGAGGATTCAAAATAAATCAAGTGAGCTCTGCACTGGATTTTGCATGAGACATTCAGCAATATGTGCCATAGCAAGCGCTGAATTAGTTGGTATCGTAGTCAGTTCTCCATGATCCTACTGCCAGAGCACACCACTGGCAATCAGGGTGTCCTAGGAAAGGATGCTGCAAAATTAGATCAGAGTGAGGGATTGCTACTTAGACAGAGTTTATGGAAACAAGAGAGTCTTTGGATAGATGAAGTCACAGTGTGAAGTACACAACTACCTGCATTTTGTCCTCACTTGAACCCAATATGCAAGAAATTCTGTGGTTATGTGAACATGTTAGCACTCAAGTGGAAGTGATTGTAAGAACGAACAGCAGCAGTTTACATTGTGCTAGCACCTTCCATCCGAAGTTCTCAAAGAGTTTTACAGATATTCATGAATTAATCTGCTGCTCCCTGAAAGATAGGTCAGTACTCTTACAATTTTAAAGAGACAGCCACGCACTGGTTAAATGATTTGCCAAAAGTCCTACAGAAAGCCTAGAAGAGATATGCGGATCCCCAGTCCCATGTTCTTTAACCACATGACTATACTCTCTGAAGCATCAGTGTGGATAGAGATTATCTTCTGATGACTGAGGCATGCATACAACCATTCTGCTGTTCATGACAGGCCGGAAATGCCCGTGTGTTAATGTGCTAATACCCACTGCATGCATCTGACGAAGTGGGTATTAGCCCATGAAAGCTTATGCTTCAATACTTTAGTTAGTCTTTAAGGTGCCACAGGACTCTCTGTCACTTCTGCAATTCCAGACTAACACGGCTACCCCTCTGATTCTTGACAGTGTGTTAATGTCTGTTATAAAGAAGACATTGTGCAACACCACTTTAGAACAAAGCAGTAGACTGACTGTAGACTTTCATGGGTTTCAGGCCATTTGCTACTTAAATTTCTAGGAAATGGAAGTGAAATCCACTCATTAAGCCCCCATTTCCAATAGGTGTGAATCAAGTAGATGATGTCGTCTCTTGCTAGCAGTGTGAACATTGGGCTTCTTGACATCTGGCCACAACACACTGACACAACCAAAAATACAAAGTAAAACTCCTCAGACATAAAAGGGCATACCCTTTTCCTTTCCCAGTGATGGGACTGCATACACACTGTTTACACAAGGAACCACATACAAATCTGCAGTTAAATCCACACTGAGAACCATTTTTGCATGAACCACTTTGTCTAAGTTTATGTCCAACTGAAAGACTGGCTGTGCTGAGCTGCAACAGCCATTCTTATTTATTTATTTATTGTCTTAAGAGGCATCTTGCTACCTGAACTGGCAGCAGAACTCAATACCAAAACATGACATTTCCCTCTGCAAATACTCTCCAGGAGGCAGACCTTGCATGCCAGAAATAAACCCCGAGTTAATTTCTTGGCCAATTTTTAAACTTATGAAAAATAGGAGTGTACAATTGAATAGCAACAGACATTTCATACACACTGTGCCAGACGGCTCACTACAATCAGAATTCAATTCAAGAATGAGACTTGTGTTTTTCTTTTTTAAAAATACTACAAACATTATATGCAGAGACTAAGTCTTTCTTTAAATGCTGTAAATCATCATGTGGAATTAGGATACTCTACAAATGCCTATTAGTATTAATGCAAAGTAAGAGGATTGATGTGATTTCAGAACAAAGTGATTCAGTTCTGGGAAATGATAGAGCTCAAGGGGCACTGTGGAACGTTACAGTTTTTAGAAGTAGGTCACATCACCAATACACACCTCATGTGCTGCATGAATGAATGAGACAGAACATTGGAAAAGAAGGAATGATTTTGTGGAGGGTGGGAGAAGTCACATTCCCCCTCACTCCATGGCATGCTGTAGGATGAACCAACAACAGGGACAGTGTTGTCATACAGGAATTCATTTCAGATCAGAAAACCTCTGGGCTACAGCAATCTTCTAAGAGGAAAAAATTTGGAGGTAAGTTAGAGGCATGCATTCCTGAAATGATGTTTTGGAGTTACTGTACCTGTGCCACACCTGTGACAGTTAAAGCTACCCCCTCCGCCGTCTCTACGTCCTCGCACCTGGGCTGTAACGTCATTATCTCTAGGGAAATCCTGCCAAAAAACGTAGAACATTTGCACGTTTCCAGGTAACACACTGTCAGCTTTTCCCTTGCACCTCCTGCCCCAGGCTACCTGCCACACTCCTTACAGGTAATGTAAAGGATGCTGTCCAGTGACACAGTTCATAATTTGAGAGGTCATTTTGGCCAGGAAGTCAGATTTTCAAATAACGCTTAGACATTTTCTAAACAGAGAAAGGTCTGGAAGCCAGACTGAACAAGATAATGTGACCCCTTCCCTTCCCTTTCATTGAGCTAACTAGCAGATTATAGAACAACACCCAAAGGCCCCTCTAGCTGAACGTTTGTATATTACAAATTGCCCAATAAAAAGGCAGCATATGATCTGCTTGGTCAGCGTCACTAGTTTTAAAAAGTACAGTATCAGATTGAAAACGCCCAGCCAGATTTCATCTCTCTAACTGGAGTAGCTGCACAGATACCACGATACCTGCACAGACCCACAGGCTTAGACATTCATCAAGAAGTACTCCAGGGAGAGAGTTCAGAGCTAAGTCACAGGCACATTTGAAAGACGTCCTGGCCGGTAGTCATCCTTCCCAGTCTCTCTGTCCAGGACAGGAATTGTTTGTTAACTAGCTAATGTCCTGGCCATCGGGATGTGAAACCCAGGACAGAGGGCCGCCTCACTTGGGCAGGAAGAGTTTGGTCATTCCAATCCAGATGGAGATTGTTGCTTCAGGCAGCCCAGCAATCACCTGTTTCCTCAGAGACTCCAAGCTTATGGAAATGGAGAGCCCTTGGCCCTCTAGGGCTGACTACTCTTCAGAATCGGCAAAACAAACAGGAGCTTTAAACTCTTGGGCTGTATCAACTGGATCCTTTTTCCTCTTCATTCCTTGCAGTGGAGTCCTGCTACTTAGGGCCAAAGTACACTGACTGAGCGCTGCGTGTAGGAGGGGGAGGGTCAGTGATTGGAAGAACAAAGGACACTGCCTGTCAGGAGTCAGACACAACCACAGAGCTGGGTGTGCACCCCAGACTCCGATTTAGACAGACAGAAAACAAGGCATTGGAATTTTGAAACAATTACAGGAGAGTGAGTATGATTTGGCAAACAGCTGCTACAAACCGTCTCTGAATCAAATCAAAGAGACAAGCCAGAGGGTTTATGTCAGCGACCATCAGTTCACACGCATGAGACAGGAGTAGGCAGCAGTATCCACTGAATAGGCCACTTTACCTTTCTGTGAAGTCATTCAAATGTAGTGCAGTGAGTCTGCGCTCTGCAGTCACCCTAATTAAATGGCATTTGGGCATGGGAGCTGATCACACTGATCCTGCTGTACAGTGCATACAACTGAGTATCACTGTCACGTGAGTTTAGAGCTACGACTAAATTGAACAGTTAGTACAGAGCTGTAGTTGTGTTAGGGAACACGTTATTGTCCCACCTAGGCTACAAACCAGGCCTGCACAACTCAGAAAGCAGTGAGGGCCATATTACTGAAAAAAACCAGCTGCGGGCCGAAAAGCCCTGCCCACATCCGCTTCCCCCCCACTCCACCACTTGGTTTGCCCCACCCCAACTCACTCCCGGTGGGCCACACAGTGAGCCCATGCGGGCCGCATGTGGCCCCTGGGCCGCATGTTGTGCAGGCCTGCTATAAACTATAACAAATATGGTAATGAGCCCCCGATTCTGCTGTAACTATAGCGTACATGAACCTTTGGAGCGGACCAAGATTCAGCCCAGTGGAAGGAAACTCACTGATAAATAATAAGCACTTACATAGATGCGTTAGATGCCGTAGAAACATTAGTCAAATGGGAAGCAAAATGAGATGGTCTCTTTCCATATTGTGCTTTTAAAACACAACATTCAAGATGGGCGTTACTACCATGTGGGAAATAGAAGGACTTGGTTTAATCTCACAGCATGAGTTTGGGAACAAGTCAATGAACTAGTCACATTAGGAATTTTCCACACACAGGCTTTAACTTGAACAACAAAAACCCTACATCACAATTTGCCCCTCCCATCTCAAATAAGCCTGAACTGGTTTGGTTTGCGATTGACATGTAGCACACAATGAGGACAGTGCCCCCAGAGGAAAGAGGAAATGTCTGCAGCATTATTGAAAGGAGCCAGCATGGCCCTGAATTTGGAATATGTCAGTAGCATCTCTCTACATTACCTACAGAGCTATGGAATGCACCAGAAGGCAAACACCAGAGAAGAGCGCAAAGAGGAGGGTGTTGAGATCTAGTTGTTGTCCCACTAGAGGAAAAGTTAATGTTTGTGTTATCCTGCTGCTGCACAAAATGGAAGGGAAGGAGAGAAGACGGTTAGACACAATGTTAGGAAGCTGGTGGGTTATTACCTGTGCAACCCCTGTTACGTACAGTGGGACCCCCTCCGACGTCTCAATATTCTCACAGCGACAGAGGATGGTCATAACCTCCAAAGACAGTCTGAGCAGCGATAAATAAGGGTAGGACAGCAAATACACAAAGCGGTTACCAGAGAATAATAGACAATGCAAAGGACAGACGGGACTTTCAGGTTTTAATTTTCCCTTATCACTTTCCATGTCTTCTGCTGCCCACTCCTGAGTCCCCAATACCGCCGGGAAGATTGCCATTAGACAAACCCCAGTCTGTGTCTGCCTGGGGGAGTGGGAGTTGCCACTGCCTACTAGCTTTATTTAGATAGTATAAATGCAATATGGTTTGATATGTAATTCTGGCTGTGAACCGTGTATTTAGATATTCTGAGAAACAAAAGCTTCCTGCCACCTGGACATTGCTGCTACAGCTGTTCAGGAATTTTCTGCCAGGGTCCTTTTTGCAAAATCAATTTTTTTCAGGGAACTTTCAATTTTGCCAAAAAATTTAATTTTCCACTAGGAACATGAAGTGACAGTTCCCACCTGGAAGGCTCTTGTCAGTTTCATTTTCTCCCTGCCAGGGGAAAGTAACATAGACAAGAATCTGCTGGGCCTGTCGCCAGTGGCCTGAAGCATTCCATTCCAGGCCTCCACATCTGAAATTTCAGAATTTCTGTCCACAGAATATTTTCCAGGCTGTTAATTTTTTTCTGAATCAGGATGAAATGTTTTATGAAACCTCAACATTTTCTATGGGTGGACATTCTGTTTTCTGACCAGCACTAATTCTTACTTCATTTTCCCAGTTCAGAACCAGCAGGGCTTCACTCTGACAACCATGCAACAACTGCAGCTGTTCTGGCTTTTCCTCCTGCGGAGATTTTCTAATTCAAGAGAAGGAAAGTCTCATTCCCTCAGGCAGTGGGAATGCGGGAAGCTTCATTACTTACACTACGCTTAGAGTTACTCAGGAGGTCGTTGGCTCTTGAAAGAAGAATAAAATCCTGCACTCAGATCTTGGCATGCCTGGTAAGGTACCTCTGAGCTCTCGATAATGTGTGTAATTAAAGCTATGTCTACACTGCACACATTACAGTAGTGCAGCTGCAAGGTATGCAGTGTAGCCGCTCTTTGTCACCACGAGAGAGCCCTCCTGCCAACAAAATCACATCACCCCCAATGAGGGGTGGGAGCGCTGTCCACACCGGCACTTTTCATCAGGTGGGGGGGTGGTTTTTTCATACCCTGGACTAACAAAAGTTTTACTGATGAAAGCGCAGTGTCGCCATAAACTAAACCTGTGACCTCTTGTAACGAGCAACTTGGTAACCCAGACTTTTTTTAAGAAAAAGATTAACATTTATTTTGTGGCAACACCTAAAGGCCCTATTGTACTAACTAGTGTACCATCATTTAGTAAATTACAATCTCTCCCTGCCCTCCAGCATCCCACATTTTAACACTTTAGACAAATCCTCAGGCCTCTTGAATACGTTTATTCCTTCTGCAAATGATGTGTCAGACCCTCTCTTTGGGCTTTCTCAAGAAACTCAGAAAGGGAACCATTTAAACCCAAAGGACAGGAGCCATCTGTTCAAAGTGTAACTATTCTCCCAACGCTCACATGGTGTCACACTTCTGAAGCGGTGTAGGGGAAAAGCCTGACACCATTGAAAAACCACCGTACCATAAGCATCGGTTCTCCCGTGCTGCACCCCAGAGCTGGGCTTTTCTTCACTCTCTCAACTGACAGTCTGTCAAAGTGGCAAGCATTAGCTGACAGCCTTCACATGCAGTCGGAGTGCTCTAATGCCCTGGCACTGTAACAACCTAGTGCAGCAGCCCCCAAAAGAGTCCCGTACAGGTGGTGTGAATCATTTGCAAACAGCACCAGATGAGAGCTTGCTAGACCCACAAGCGAAGGGACCCAGTGGGTGTCCCGAAGCGAAGGGCACCTAAGACAACATGTCGTTTCTATTAAGATGGAGGTGCCCGGCAAGGACAGCAACATGCTAACTACATCCGACAGTGACAGAACATCAACAGAGGAACAAGTGATGAGGCCAGCCAGTGCAGGTTAACTATAACCATTTGGCCTTTCTTATGGCAAAACCAAAAAGTCTCGTCTTTCTCCTTTTCCCTATTCATTCTTCTAAGTGCGGAGGAACCCCAGGCGCGGGGCAGTCGGATGTTACGACTGTTCCTTATTGTGACATTCCCATGGACCTGCAGACTCAGCAGTTACATTAGGAAACAGCAGCACTATCACAGCATGTTAGTTCAAAGACTGAAGCAATAATAAAGAGCAAGCAGAATGCATGGCTGGGAATGGGGAGAGAGAGGAAATCCCTTGGTTTAAACAGAAATCTGGGCCCAATCCCAAAGTAACACTTAGTTTTTGAAACTACAGAGGGCTGCATACCTTTAGGAAAATAGACTTGAGCAAGAGGAGAAGGAAATTGCTCCTCACTCCATCCCTCCCTCTGTATGTTCTGTGCCACCAGCAAATCACCAGGACTCTTATCAAAAAGACTGGCCTGACAATAACAGTCAGACATATGGCTCTCTCGATGGAGCTTCTATACTTACTGACAGACAAACCAAACTGGCCACAGAGGAAAACCAGCCCCCACTACAGAGCACCTCTATTACATCGTCTTAGCAAAGCAGCAGCTGTTTCCTTGTTACTGCATTTCGCCCCACTGCAAGGGGAATAGCAAGTGAAAGTTCTTGAGTCCCCCCAAACTGACTGATTTTAGCAATGTGGAAAGAAAAATAAATTCATTAACATTAGACACAGACATGGCCCCTCAATTTGCTTTGATTTTGAGGTATCTGAAAAAAATAAAATCAATTTTAAGGGAGAGGCCTGCAGACACACAATAGCTGTGTGAAGAATACTTCAGCCCAAAGTAGACTATCATTCACCATGATATCTGGGCATCTCTGTGCAAATAATCTACACAGAGAACGCAGCCAGAGCCAGACTGACCTGAGACTACCAGGTTATGTGGGTCCTAATTTGACCAGGATGACACTAATAGATGGCACATTTGAAACAGCAGGAAATATTTACTGAAATATCACAAAGACCTTCATTCCCCGGAATTCCCAGCTGCTGAATCCCACCGCTGGATTTAAAGAGGGCTGTGCAGGTGTTAGTGGCCCTAAAAACCATCATTAAATGAGTGTAATTAGATCTCATGCTTCAGGACGTTCCTCAAGGGCCACTTCCCCCCAATCTTCCTGAAACCACAGTGATGTACTGACACATCACGCGACTACTTGCCCCACTCCGGTGCTCCAGACGGGGAGCGGGGTCAGGGGTTGGCCCTACTCCACGCGACTCCTGGAAGCAGCAGCATCCCCCCCGCCCCGACTCCTATTTGAAGGGGCAGCTGGGGGCTCCGCAACCTGCCTCCGCCCCAAGCGTGGCCCCTGCAGCTCCTTCCCATCACTTCATCTATTACAACACTGCACGACTGTTTAGAGGCACCATGCAGCGTGGTGGAGTTTTCCTCTGAAACAACAAATATTGGCCCTGGCTGGAGGCAGGATAGTGGGCTTGAGGGGGACCAATACTTTGACTTTGTTTGGGCAGTTCTATGTTCCTAAAGGTACTGCTGGCAGCCAGAACGTTTACCTACCCAAAAGACACAAGCACGAGGAGAGAGATCTCCTTACCTTTGTGTGTCAGAAATGCACCACCAAGCCCAGGCCCAGCCTCCGAACACGTACTGCTTTAGATCAGAGCCACAGCAGCCACCTGCAGCACAAGCAGAAAGCACAAGTATGTCATAGTCACACACACAGATCCCTTCCCTTCCCTCCCAGGGAGGTTACAGATAAAAACGTGCTTCCAAATAGCTCTCCACTCAATGATGAGCCACAGGAGAGAGCTGCAAGAGTACAGAAAATGCATGCTCAACTCCTGGGAAAGCAAAGGGAGAGAGCAGCTCCCTGACAAACAGCAGCCTGCTGGAATGCTGGTCTTTCCACCCCCAGAGGCTGAAGAACATGGCTGAGGAAATTAATTCTGCTACTTCCCCCCAATCTTCCTGAAACCACAGTGATGTACTGACACATCACGCGACTACTTGCCCCACTCCGCAGCTCCAGACGGGGAGCGGGGTCAGGGGTTGGCCCTACTCCACGCAACTCCTGGAATCAGCAGCATCCCCCCCGCCCCGACTCCTATTTGAAGGGGCAGCTGGGGGCTCCGCAACCTGCCTCTGCCCCAAGCGTGGCCCCTGCAACTCCCATTGACCAGGGATCAGCTGGCCATGCCTCTGCGAAGGAGCTGAAGGGGGACATGCTGATGCTTCCAGGAGCTGCTTGAGGTAAGTGCTGCCCAGAGCCTGCACCCCTGTACTCACTACTTGTGCATGCATTATTCTCCCACCTCCAAGACAACAGCTCCAAGCCAACTTGCATGGCAGCCGGGAGACTATTCCTCTGAACTGGGGGGAAAACTTAGGCCTGGTCTGCATTTAAAAATTACATCAACCCTGGCTACGTCACTTGGGGCTGTGAAAAATTGTGCATCCTGAGCGCCGCAGTTAGAGTAACCTAACCACCGTGAAGAGGCGGCTAGATTGACAACAGAATTCTTCTGTCGACCTAGCTATTGGCTCTGCAAGAGAGGGATCAGAAAAACTCCTTCTGTGGAAGGAAGAAGTGTCCACACTGTGCCGCTGTAGCGAAGACAAGCCCTCAGAGAAGCTGATTGGTATGACAACTCCTAAAGCAGATTCAAAGTAATGTCATCTAGTATCTCTTGGAGGATAGGAGACTGGCTTGCTCAGTTAATTAGCCAGACTGATGCTTCTTAACCTCATTTTCGGTCTGTTCCCTGCACAGCACAACGTTCTGGATAGATTCTGCTTCCCAGAACCATACTCATCACTGAGCAGAAAGGGCAGCATGTGTCCCTTCAAACAGATGTGATCTTCTTTCACAGACAACGCAAAGAAATAGCCTGCTTAGAATCCTCTCCAAATTGAGCAGCAGCACCCTTCCTAATTCTCACCAGAAAGCACAGCGTTACCTTTGTGCCTAGCAGACTTGGTGACATGTAGTGCTGTTTAGTAAAATCATTCTTAATAGTGTCCAAAGCAGAAAGTAAACAGAGAATCTTATAATAAAGTTCTTCTAGAAAGATTCAGTCTGAATTTACTAATGGGAGTGAATTGCCAGACGGTTCTTTAATAAAAGTTGTACATCTGAGCACAGTAGCATACTGTGGTGGCAAAAGAATAAGCTGCAGGAACTAATTGCTTTAAACACTAATTTCCCATTTATAATCTTGCCATCTGCTTCCCAAGTCCCAAAGATCACGTGAGAAAACAAAAACAAATCACCAATGTGAAAACTTTGCAAATCTGGAAAACAAACCCCAGAACAATGAGATTTGGCAGAGAAACCTCCTAATTCAGCTATAACATCCTCTCTTTTCTTCAAGTCTGGGTCTCACAGCTACTTGGCTATAATTTACAGATATCCACTGTGCCTTTTCCAACAAAGTAGAATACAGCCAGCTATATTTCCAAGAGAGGATTCATGCCAGGAAGCAGTATTAGAGCTTGGAACCTGCAGAAGGAAGTGATCCTGCATGTTTTCCCAGAGCCAACAAAACTAGCTGGCCTGGTTCTTATGAGATTAGAGGAACCAAATTAGGGTTTATGATTCGTTCCAGGTATACATACAGAAAATGCCTCCAGCAGATCCCAAACGGCCCTTCGCGCTGCTGCTCTAAGAGTCACATACAGGAAAGGACAGAAGCCCATCTGGGGAGGTGAGGCCAGAAGCACAGGGGATGGCTACCTTATGCTAGCAAGGCTTGAGCTAGTGAGCTAAAAATAGCACATTCCAGCTGCAGACTAGACACACCCACTGAGGCCCAAAGGCAAAGGTCCCTTCTGCAGTTAAACCATTTTAAACAGATGTGTATCCTCTGCTGTAATCAAGCTAGCTTTGACGAGTGAGCATGACAGTGTGAACCGTCACCTTCTACTCTGGCTGCTGCATTTGGGAGCTTAACCATGAGGGATGGTAGGAGGTCATAATGGGGGGTGCTCTGGTGACCACACACCCTCTTCTGGTGACTGCATGGAGTCAGGATGGTGATGGGAAGAAGAATCAAAATGAGCCAGGTCCCAGGAGACAGAAGAAAGAAGGGGACAGGAACTGCCTTCTTCACCTGTATGACACAACTTCCTTGCTTTCTTAACGCCCACTATGGGCAAAGTGATGCCCAATCTCTATAAGTAGAACAAATGGTGAAAGTCATGTTCAAACATACTGGGCTCATTAACCAAAATAAACTGAGCCATGCTGGGAAATGTCAAAAAACAGTAACGACCGAGTACAGAAAATTTGGGAGCTGGTTACTAATTAAAAGCAATTATTGAAAAGATATGATGGGGAGTGGAGAAAATGAAACTGGACAACTGATGCATAAAAAACCTCATGTGCAGTGAAGTCAGAGTCTAGGCACAGATCTGTGTCAGAATCTCAGGCACTAGTGTGAATGAGTTAACCTTTGTCTACACACAAGTTGTATCAACTTAACTAAAATTAATTTAAATGGACTAGGGTTAGTTAAACCAGTGCAAACACCTGTTTGGACACTCATTAATCAAACATTTGTTACATTAGTTTAGCTAGCACCAGTAACAAACTAAACTGATCTATATAGTGTCTGCACAGCATTTACACTGGGTTAACTAAATTGAGTTCAAGACACACCTTTGAATGAACTGGTGCAACTCCGTGTATAGATCAGGCCTTGTTAAAAAAAAATTCCAAATATGTCTTGAATTTTACATGCCATAACAAAAGTGGGCAACTTTACACCATGAAAATCTCACAGGAAATTCTTCCTGGAAACTAAAGAGAAAAGCCCTACGGCAATGTGAAGCAAATCACACATGCAGAGAAGCTATTCCAACTCTTCTGGAGACTTAATAAGCACTTGACAAGGGAAACCTTGGATTCCATCTGTTGCAAAAGGCTAGGGAGCTGCCTCCTGGGAAGGGAAGTGTCTCTGAAGAATGCAGATTACGCAGTTCTCTGTAATTACTGAATAACAGTATTAGAGATTAGCTTAGGCGCTGCTAGTGTCACATTGCAATCCACCTTGACAGGCTGGGAAGTTGCATAGTGAACAGTAACAAACAACAGGTTTCAGGGAAAGAACAATACTGCATTCAGTCACAGTGCAGGATTCTCAGCTAATCACATTTATGAAACTAAGCAGATTATGGTGGGACTCTGATTTTAGGGGAAAATGGAAGCCCATTTCCTTTAAAGACCTTTTAAACAGCTAACCTTGCAGGAGGTTTGTAAGAACTTCACTCTCAGGAACACACATTCTGAATACAAATGGGAAAAATCTACTTCCAAAGGCAAAACAGACCAGGGTAAAATCTCTCCGATGCAGAGAAGACAGCCAGAGCTGTCTGGATCCCCCTTACTGTTACACCATGCCTACAAAGGTAGGGAATTAAAGCACTGTCAGTCAGAAGATCACAGGAGTCCACATTTGTTCTGTGACCTGCAGATCATATTTGATGTTTACAAGTCAAAAAGGTGATTTTTTTTTTCCCCCAAGGAAAATTGGGCTGATCCTTCTGTCTCTTAAATTAACACATACAAGAAAGGGTCAGTCACCAAGCATAGGTGATCATTTGATTGCTGAATAGAGTCCAGATTGCTCAACAGACAAGCAGAGTAAAGATATGTCAATAAAGATAAGCCAATGCATTTGATGGTTTTTACTGACTGCAATCACATGTTAAAGATTGCTCATGTAAGATACCTAGTAACAACGAAGATATGTAGTTTATGGGGTAGTATTACAGGATCACAATTCATGACTGGCAGAGTATGGGAGAGCCATGCATAGCTTAAACGAAGGAAGTGAAATCAGCCAGCCAAATAAACCCAACATCAACAGTGCAGTCAGTGTAGTTTGTTTAGACAATGGGAACTTCAGTCTGATTGTCTAAATAAAGTACCTTTTGCATTTTCCTGAAAAACTTCAATGGCA
Source organism: Dermatemys mawii (assembly GCA_007922305.1). Lineage (NCBI taxonomy): Eukaryota > Metazoa > Chordata > Testudines > Dermatemydidae > Dermatemys > Dermatemys mawii. Next base: position 1,472,340 of record ML677374.1, read on the forward strand.
CCAGTGCCCTGGCAGAGAAGCCACAGCCTCAGCAATGGCCAGCACGGAGAGGGCTGGCACCCGGTTCTGGGACAGATTTCACACCAACGTGTCCCATAGCACAGTGCTCTCCTTAGGTTAAATTAGAACCAAACCACAGGAAATCCTGAACAGTTCTTCTGGTCAGCATTTGAAAAACTTCAAATCTGGGTTTAAAAGTTCCCAGAAGTAATTTAATAACCAATATGTGGCTTAATAGGAATGCAGAGAAATTACCACAGAGTGGGAGAAAAGCACTAACACTCACCATTGACCTGTGCCCTTGGAAACAGATTTCCAAATAAGGCCATCAAGCAGAGGGTTGTATTGGTCATCCAGAAGTTACAGAGAGCTGACTGCTTGCTGGGGTACTGTATGTCACTATAAAAAGTACTGGAAGAAAGCCACACCCCTGAAGTGGCAGATGGCAAGACTCCCTCCTCAAGAGAGAGATTTTATTCTAAAAAAGCAGCTTTTCAATTCAAGTATTTCTGAGCCACCTCCCTAGTGACCTCTTTTACCAGTATTACTAAGAGGACCCAACACTGCAGAACATAAACCTGCTCATAACATGTTCTAATATTGGCTTATCACACACAAAAACTTCTAAACTATGATCTTAATAACAACATACAACAGAGATGAAACCCAAAACGGTCACAAGGTTCAACATTTACAGACATTTTACCTCTGCCCCAGAAGTTACTCAACACTCATGGAAGCAAAATCATTGAATGTGCTGTCCAGGCATGCTAATAACCCACCAGTCACTCAACGCCCGGATAAACAAAGGGTTATTAGCACAGTCACAACCGTGCAGCCAGGGCCCAGACTGAACACCTGTTGCAAAGCACCCAGGAAAGAATGAGGCATTTGTAAGCACCCCCAACTCTTTCAGCCTGTTCCCTGAGCCCAAAACCAGAGCTCTTAGGAAACAGGCTGGCGTTAGCATAGCACATAGCATGCTGGGTAGTGAAATACAAAGGCCATCTTTGGTAACAGTATGGAACACAGAACAGACCTTTATAGGCAGGACTGATGTATCCCTATATAAGAACACAGCAATGGTCATACTCACTGGGTTAGATAGGCCACGGGCCTGACCCAGATCCTGTTTTCCAGCAGTGGCCGATGCCAAATGCTTCAGAGGGAATGAACAGAAAGAGCAACTATTGACTGATCCATCCCATCATGCAGTTCCAGCTTTTAGTAGTCAGAAGTTTAGGAACACCTGAACATGGGGTTGTGTCCCTGACCATCTCGGCTAATAGTCATTGCTGTACCCACCCACCACAAAAATATCAACTCTTGTTTGACTCCACCAAAATTCTCAAATGTGGCTATCTAGGCACACTGGGGCTGAGCTGCAGGGAAATTCGGTTTGGGGGTGTTAATGTATACCACAGATTTTTGTTGCCATGTCTTGCGATTCAGAATTTATATATTCCTGCTTTCATAATTACATTGCACTTCTAAAAAAAATAGTAAATCAGGAGTTAAAATAAACATACTTAATGACCAAATTTAAACACAGACGATAATTCCCCTTCCTTTGCTATTGGTAAAATACTATTCTTGTACCCTGTAAGCAGGTTTAGAACAAGGATGGGCAAATTTTTTGGTCCAAGGGCCACACTGGGGTTGCAAAACTGTATGGAGGGCCAGGTAGGGAAGTCTGTGCCTCCCCAAACAGCCTGGTCCATGCCCTCTATCCGACCCTCTTCCCCTTCCCACCCCCTGACTGCCCCCTTCAGAACTCCAAACCCATTCAACTCCTCCTCCCACTCCTTGTCCCCTGACTGCCCCCTCCCAAGACTCCCCCAACCATAACTGCCTTGTCCCCTGACCGCTCCCTCCCAAGATTCCCCCAACCATAACCGTCCGCCCCCCGCAGATCCACCCCCTATCCAGCCCCGCTGCTCCGGGTCCCCTGACTACCCTGACCACTATCCACACCCCTGTCCCATGAAAGGGACCCCAGGTTTCCCATGCTTATCCAACGCCCCCCACCCAACCCTGTCCCCTGACCACCCCTGCAGGACCTCCGCCCCATCCAACCACCCCTGCTCCCTCACTGACTCACAGGACTCCCTGCCCCTTATCCAACCCTCCAGCCTCCTTACCACACCACTCACAGCAGCATGTCTGGCAGTCACACGGCCCGGCTGAAGCCAAACACACTGCCCTGCCACACAGAGCGCTGCCCACATGGTGGTGTGGCTTCGTGGGAAGGGGAGTAGCAGGGAAGAGGCCAGGGGCTAGCCTTCCCAGCTGCAGCTCAGGGGTCAGGCAGGACAGTCCAGCCTGTAGTTTCCTCACCTCTGTTTTAGAACATGTCTGAACCACCCATTATATCCAACTCATTAGGCTCTGTAACAGACCTGTCCTCTGAGAATGATTTACAGATTGCTTACTAGACCAACTTGAATTGACTGCCACTGCCAGCAGGAGATTTCAGGCTAAGGGACTGATTTAACTGGCTTGCAAACCATGATGCTGTTGTTTCAGATACACAGCAATGGGAGTGGAGCAGCCTTATAATCATAATGTATCCTTTCTAACCTCAAATGCTTGTTTCCTCCAAGGCATGAGGAAGGTGCTTAAAGATTTGAGGGTCAGAATCCCTATCACCAAACCAATCCATCAACTCCATCACGAAGCCAGTGTTGACAAAGAGGTTTTATGTAGATTGAGAGCATATTGAGCAACTGAACATTATTTGTGGCTGCCCTAAACATTCTCTTGCCTGAAGCTTAAGCATTCCACATACCCATAATGGATCCAGTCATCACCTCCAGGAGGCAGCATCATGTACTGGTGTTTAATACAATTCCACATTTTGAAAGAACCAGACTCCAGATCCTCTCCTACTAAGGCCTTGCCCTTTGCTGTGCACACTTTGAAGTTGCAACTGTAGCATCAATCAGGTAAAGGCATAATCATCCTGTGCATGAGCCCCACTCTAAGTAAGGGGAGCAGGCCCAGTCAAAAGGCACCTGTTGATCCCACTGTTGATGAATGACAGGAACAAAGCTCACTGGCAAAGCTGCAGCCTACAAGAGCCACACCACCAAAGCACCAGTCCATAGCAGCACAATGGTAGCCACACCCCGTGCTGCTCCAAGGTGGCGAAGGGGAACGGCCCACGTGCTCTCCTGGGCGGGAAAGGTGGAACCGCCCCCCCCCCCCCACAAAGACTCACTCTCTTGTGGCCACCCCCTGCCCCAATCTGTGTCTCAGAGGAAGGGGGTCTGACCTCCATTCCGGAGGGACCCATGGATCCTTCACCCCAAGTCCCCCTGGTTGAGGCTCCAACCCCTCCCGCGACATTCGCGCCCCACCCCTTGGCCAGGCCCTCCCCCGGGGGAGCCAAGAATCCTGGACCGGGCGACCCCAAAGCTCCAAGCTGCTGGCCCCATGGGCAACCCTGGGCCCCCCACCCACTGGAGAGCAACTGGCCCCCACCCCCTAGCTCCTGAACCCCCCAGAGCTGTGGGGACCCTCCACCATCAGGGGGGCGGGGACACCCAGCTAACCCCCCCCGTGGGGGCCCCAAGCTCCGCCCCTCCTCCCTAGCCCCGCCCCCTGCAGTGGGCCCCAGCCCCCCCGCAGTACTACGGGGACTCCCTCCTAAGCCCCTCCCCAGCCCCCCAGTAGGGCTCCCCAGCCCCTCCCCCACACACCCACCGGGACCGCCCCTCCCCCATACACCCACCCCCCACACCCACCGGGACCGCCCCGCCCCCTACCTGACACCACCAGCGCCTCGTTGGGCCCCACCGTGTGGCAATTGCCCATGACGCCGGCGGCAACAACACCCCCGCGCCCGACCCTCAGCCGCAGCCGCGCCCAGCCGATCCCACAAGGCCCCGCGCCCGCCCCGCGCTCTAGGGTCCCCGCCCAGCCACCGGAACTACGTCACCAGGGAGGGAAAATTGTTCAGTGCGGGCGCCATGTTGGGAGGGGCGCGCGGGAGGGGGACGGCGGATCCCGGCCGCCATGTTGGATGGGCGGGTGTCTGTCACGAGGTGCTGGAGTGGGGGAGGGGTCTGTGAGCCAGTAGCGGGGGTTGGGGTAGCCCCCCCCGGTCTGGGTTGAAATGACTCTCCGCACTTGCTGCTGCAGCCCGGACACCTCCCGCGGCGGAGCAGCTCGTGCGCCGCAGGCAGCGTCTGCCGCAAGGCAGGGAGGACGTACCAGCCTTGTGTCCCTTTGGGCATGGAGCTGTTCCCGCTCAGCGCCCTGCCCGGGACACCCTCAGCCTTCCCCAAACCCGGCTCTGCCCCCCGCCACTCCGCTTCTAGCCCATGCACCACAGCGGGCGCGCTACAGCCCAACATCCCCATGAAAGTGTCGCACGAGGGGATACAGTGAATTAGGCCATTGCCCCAGTGGAAACCTTTTTAATGTTAGGCCTCAGGGCTGTTCTTGAAGGGCAAGGATTGGGGCTGCTGTAACAAAGCAGGAGGGGGAAAATGACACATGCACAAGGAGGCGTTTTAATTCACCTTTAAAACAGTTATTTTTATTGTGTGTTAATTGATACAGTTATAGAAAATGCTATCAAAGGTGTCTGGGTATGAAACAGGGCTTGAGGTGAGAGAAATGAGAGAGGGCATAGCACCAGCAGAACCCACGTCATCAGCTTTACACCGTGTGGGGCATGGTAAGGTATCACCTTCGAAGGGGAGTCCCAGCTCTCACAATCTTATTTGTTAGATGCAGTGTAAAGAAAATCCTGTTTCTTAAAAAGGTGGGTAAATGTTGTTCCTGTTACAACACTGGAGAGTCTGGGATAGCCTAGATACCATGTCAAGAATCAGAGGGGTAACGGTGTTAGTCTGGAATTGCAGAAGTGACAAAGAGTCCTGTGGCACCTTAAAGACTAACTAAAGTTTTAGAGCATAAGCTTTCGTGGGCTAATACCCACTTTGTCGGATGCATGCACAGTGTATGCATCCGATGAAGTGGGTATTAGCCAACAAAAGCTTATGCTCTAAAACTTTAGTCTTTAAGGTGCCACAGGACTCTCTGTCACTTCTAGATACCATGGACACTTCCACCATGCAACATCATTCTCGTATTTCAGAGGCCTCTCAGCTCTGCCTCTCTTGCCAGTCTGAGGCCCTCTGAGTTTCCTAATGGACCTCAGTCCTACCCCTACAGCAGCCACTGCTATTCTCTATGGTCCCTACAGCGCTGTCAGGGTCAGAGAATAGCACATTCTAAGCTGCCAAACCCACCATCTTCTCACTGACTTCCCACAGCTTCTTGGCAACAGCATCGTCACGGGCCTGGGGCTTGGGATCTTGTACCCGGCAGTCCACAAAGTACCGTCCACTGAACATCTCAATCCCCTCCTGTGTGGCACAGTAGATAGAGGTCTGGGCTCCGTCAGTGGGGTCTCGGAAGAAGAGCCAGGAGATTGGAAAAAAGAATGGCCACAGCCAGCTCGGAATGTAGCGGAATATTTCAGTGTTAACGATCCCTGGAAGCAAAACAAAGCAGCAGCTGAAGTTAGACTGGAATGTACAGGCAGCGTCCCTCATCCGGGCGGAGGGTCTCTCACGCAGGAGGCAGAAAGAGCAATGGTGCCAGTGCAGATGGATAGAGAAAAGGCAAAAACTATGCGAGACCCATGCAGGTGCACTGGTTTGGTTCTTGATACACTTCACTGAGAACCGTCCCTATCCACAGACCTTCGGTCTGACCCAGCACAGCCGATCTTATGGTTCTCTTAGCACTCCCTTGGCAGGAACTTGACTGCAAAGAGGGGTTAAGCATATGGACAGTTCAAAGAAAGTGACTTGCAAAGTAGGGTGTTGAATGGTTTCTAATTTGTACCTCATGCTTCCTCTAAGTACCAGTCCCTGCACGCTCACCACCCATTCTCTGGCCTCCCTCCCACCCAAATTCCCACTGGTGCTGGAGAGGTCAGAAAGAGAATTTCATTGCAGGCAGGGCGAGAGGCAGAATTAGGGATCACAGCCTTGGGGGTAAAGAGTAACTTTGGTTCATTAGAAAGCTGCCTCAAGATTGCTGACCAGTCGTCCTTGACTGGATGGGAGGCTCAATGTGAAAGTGAAGAGCCTCGGACTCAGGAGTCCAGGGGCTTGAGTACCCCTCTTCGAGGAGATCTGAAATTAACCCAGCTCAGAGATTATTGTCCTTAGTAGCCAGTTTGGATGTCCTGAGGCAGGTCTCAAAACAGGAGTGGATTGAACTTCCCTTCTTGAGTAGCAAGGCTCTGACCTATCACCCCCAGGAACTATCCCAGGGTGGGATTTGGAAGCCACATCCCTTGAGAAAGGCTGGACCCATGCTCACCTGGGTGAACAGCATAGCAGGTTACATCGGTTCCCTCTAGTTTGTTGGCCAGCTCTCGGGCAAACAAGATGTTGGCCAGTTTGCTGGTGCAGTAAGCCTGGAAGTTCTGCAGGATCCCTTCCACTGGCTTGTGGAGGTTCTCAAAGTTTATCTTCCCCGACTGATGTGCGCTGGAGGCCACAATCACCACGCGGCTCGGTGCACTGAGCTTCAGCCGCTCTAAGAGGAGGTGAGTCAGAAGGAAGTGACCAAGGTGGTTGACCTGAAAGACCAGGTTAAAGCCATCCTTCTTCCTGCTTCCAGCTCCAACCCCTGTAGAGAAATATAAGCTCCAATGTACAGCAGTGATCTCTGGTCCAGGACTTTCTCCACCCAGCAGTGTCCTGCAAGCCAAAACTAGCCTACACTGTGTTATTCCCTGCTTGAGAGAGTCATCACCCTAACACCAGCATCCGGTGATCTCCTCCAGAACCACCTCAGGGCCTGACCTACCTGTCCCTGCCACACCCAGAGCTGGGTAACAGACTCAGTAACAAGATTCCCACCTGCATTGTTGATCAGGATGTCGAGGCGAGGCTCAGATCTCAGGAAAGTCTCTGCAAATGCTCGCACCGAGTCCAGGCTGGCCAGGTCCAGACTCATGAAGAGAACCTCATTGTTCCCACTCTCCTGGAGAAAGAGGGGGGAGGCACTCAGTGCAGGCCACAGTGGTGCCCGGGGCGGTGGGGCTCCAGACCAGTGGACGGTGGTGCCCTGTTTCCACCTTGAAGCACGGGGCAAACTGCAAACAGGAACTAGCGGAGGGAGCTGCTTGCCCTTCACAGCACCCAGCCCCAGTGCATTCGTGTGGTTTTTTGCAGGCTCCGCAGTGCTCACCGTTTGGCACCATGTGGTCTCCCCACATCGAGGCACCTGAGAAAGGCCTCACCAGATGTTTAAATTGGCAGTTGGGCAGATAAATGGGGAATTCAGGTATCCCTGGGGAGTCAGAGAATCCAGCCTGGAAGATGCTGTCACCTTGGGTAGCTCCCTGCATATGGAAATGGGGGCCATGGGGCCCATGGAATGTGCACGAACTCCTTGCCAGCATTCTCTGTAGGCCAGTACCTCTGCAGCCCTCCCCTCCCCACCCACTGCTGACATCTGTGCCCTTCGCTTCAGTACGGAGTAGCAGAGCCCTTAAATGTCGCTCTCCTGGGAATAAGGGAACCCTTGTAGTGCTTTTCTGCCAGGCTCCTAAACCCTTCTCTGAGCTGGTACCGCTGCCCTCTGGTCCTCCCTGGGTAGGCCCCATCCTGAGCCTTGCTGGACCCTCGCCTTTCTCAGAGCTCGGCAGTGTCCCGTGCCTGGCAGGGGCCGGTGCAGGCCTGCCACACAGCAGGGACTGCTCATCTCTGGGGCTCCGACTGCATCCATCTGAGCAAGGCAATAGGAGCACAGAGCCCGCACCCGCCGGATGTCATAGACGGCCGCTTCTCCTCTCGCTCTGCTGCGACAGGCCAGGATGACGCGAGCTCTTCGCCGGGCCAGATCCAGGGCCGTCATCTTCCCAATCCCAGTGTTTCCCCCTGGAAAAGCAGAACAAGGAGCTGGGCACAAGGAAACCACCAAGAACACCCCAGCCCAGTGCTGTGGTAGCACTGCATTCCCTCTCCATGCAATTCGTAGAGCCTGCCTTAAATGGAGCCACCTCTGGGGAGGGATGGTGTCCCTGGCCTCTGTTTGCCAGAAGCTGGGAATGGGCGACAGGGGATGGATCACTTGAGGATTCCTTGTTCTGTTCATTCTGTCTGGGGCATGTGGCACTGGCCACTGTCGGAAGACAGGATACTGGGCTAGATTGACCTCGGTCTGACCTAGTATGGCCGCTCTGATGAGAAGGGCACTGCCAGCACACAAGCTCCTGCATAACAAACCAGGGGAAGACAACTTTGCCAAGGAACCAGGGTCCAAACCTCCTCTCACCGAAATTGCCTGGTGAGCTTTTTTTGGAAAGTCACATTTAGAGGATCCGTTTGCAGTGCTCTGGGTGGAAATGCTCCACAGAAATCCTCTCTCACTATGAATTGCCTGTGGAACTCATTGCCACAGGATGTTGCTGAGCCACAGCCAAGGAGGGATGGGCTGTTTCTATGGTTATCATGCATATCCAAAATTAGACTAGTAAATACTAGAAAAGGGTTTGAGGGGAGCAAGTCAGCACACAGCCAAGCTCAACGTCTTACAGACTAGAGACTTCACTGGGGCAGGTTCTCCCATAACCCTGCTCTGGGGCTGCTGCACATTCAGCTCACAGATCCAGCCCTGGCCACTGGACTGAAGGTGCACCCCAGGGATTCTGGTCTGTCTCAATTAGTGGAGTCAAGGCTGCTGGGATCCCAACCCTTGACCACAGAAGCCTTGGATGCATTGAGCTCACATCTGTGGCATAGGGAGATGGCAGAGCTGGGCCTGGCAGCATGTGTGCTCTGCCACCAGGAGAGAATGGGCTGCATAGGAATCAGAGTCCTTGCCCTGAGCTGGGGGGCAAAGGGGGTCACCCACTTTTAAGAGAGACGATCTACTAGAGTCCAGGTAGCCTCCCACCATCCCTCTCCCGCTTGCTCACCTGTGATTACCACGGTCTTCCCTCGGAGGCTGGTTTGGGCCCTACACTTGGCCCCTTTGATGCAGTTGTAATAGAGGAGGGCGTAGAGGCCCAGGAGCAACCCAAGCCCTAGCAGCACTGTTGTCATGGCTTCCCTGGGCGCTGCTAACAGGGGTAGCAGCAGCGCTCCCTTGGCTGCGGCCAACTCACAGCTGCAAGATTCAGCCTCCTGGGCAGGCCGGGAACTGAACCAAACATGCAGCAAGGGAAGGACCAGGACAAAGGTCACTTGCTTCACATTGCATGAGAGCTCTCCTGTGCTGCTCTCTGTAGGCAGCAGAGCTATGGCAAGCCTCCTGGGCCAAACCTCCCCCATGTTCACGCCCAGGATGTGCACAGTTCTCACGCTGGCTCTGATCCAGGCATGGCTTCAGGCCGCTCGGCCTGGGCCCCTCTGCTTTACAACGTGAGTGTGGCTGTATTCCAGGCAGTCTGCTGGCAACACTGCCACCTGCAGATCTATGGCCTGCAGGACACCAATTCAGCTTTGCACAAGGAGCTAGAGATGGTCAGGAAATTTCTGATCAACGTTTTTTGTCTGAAAAAGGCAATTTGTCAAAACCCAAACTGCTTGCCAGAGCGCCTTGGTTTCCATTCATCCCCCGGTTCAAATGGACAGTGACAGAGAAGGGCCAAAGTTCTCAAAAGCATCCTGTTTCAGCATTTTCCAAACAAAAACATACCAAGTTTGGTTTAAATGATTTGATAGATGAGACACAGGGTGGGTGACATTATCTTTATTGGACCTACTTCTGTTGGTGAGACACACAAGCTTACATAGAGCTCTGTGAAAGCCCGAGAGCTCGTTGCTTGCACCAACAGAAGCTTGTCCAATAAGATACTACCGCGCCCATCTTGTGTCTAATATCCAGGGACTAACAAGGCTACATTAGTGGTACATACATTAAGTTACAGTTGAAGGTTAGCCAACGAACCGGTTTGATTGTCTCAGTCCAAAAGCAGATTCAGAGTCAGTATGCAGATTTTTTTTGAAATTGAAGTTTTGTCCTTATTTGGGAGGGAAAATCATTTCAAAATCTCAAAATTCCCCCCGACAGGCACACACTGTCTGTCACCCAGCTCAGCAGGGCTGGTGCGTGTGTGTGTTTTCAGCAACCCACAGTTGCAGTGGGCATGGCGGTGGCTCAACACCTTTGAAAAAGTGGTTATTGGCACCTCTGCAGCAGCACTTTAACCACCCATAACTGATCTGTGCTCCCAGCTGGCTGGGGGCAGGGCCATAAGCTGTAGTGTCAGTATTCCCCGGGGACAGGTGCACAGACAGGTTTCAACAGGCTTAGAACCACCACTCACTATCGGACTATAGCTTTATTTCATGGCTTGCTATCAGATGCTGATTACTGAGTCTGGTACCATCTCTGCTAGAAAACTAAGACCCCAGCAGTGGGACAAAAGCCCAATATGAAAGAATTAAAATAGAGCAAGTACAAGGCTTGCAGTGATTAGTTATACATTTCACTTTAGAGGCCTAGGATCACACAGTCCCAGCCCTATATTCTCTGTATCCAAGAACACAAGATTGTCCCCCGACCCCTTCCAACGGATATTTGGACAAATGCCTCCTGTTCCCAATCATGCAGACACCACCCCCACCCTGCCCCCTTCATGGCCACACAATAGCTCTGTGGCAGGGCAGGAGTGACTCACCTGGAAGGTCTCCCATGTGCATAGGAACCGCTTGCTGGCAGTGGAATGACACTGGAATCCTGCCCCTGGCAAACACAGGACTAGAGAAAACAGCTTAAATGCAGCACTGGGCAGTGAGCAGAGAGGAGGGTGAACCCATGGAGGGGAGGAGGCGTGTTAGCCTTTGGTTCCTTCATGCTAGGCTAGCAGGAGCGGCACAGAAGGGGTCACAGCAGTCGGTTCCAGGAACCTCATTGCCAGCCTCCTCTGATTTAAGTGGAATAAATGGCGGCAGGTAAAGGGACAGAGGGCAGAAAACGCTGCTTCAGAGGGTCATTTGGACAGGAAGAGGGGGTGAATCCCACAGATGTATATGCCAACCTCTGTCAGGAACGTGTGCCAGCTCCAGGAGAAGTTCCTCCGCTGGGGGCCTGCTTGGCTGAAACGGCGTTTGCCAAGCACTGAGATCAGCGGCTGGGGGGTTCCAGAGCAACATGTCAGTATTAACATTTACCTTACCCCCACCCCCGTCCCAGGTTATGGCTGAAGAGGATTAAACAAACCCTCATCTCCCAGTACCAGAGGCTAAATTCATGCAGGGCTTTAAAACGCTTTGCACCCGAGGACTACAAGAAACCAGAGCCAACACATGAAAGGTTGCTGCCAAAATACCAGAACTTACTCAACACAGGAGCATGTTCCCTGCGGCTAGCAATGAGCCAATCCAACCTCAGGTCTCAGGAGGTGAGCACAGGCCTAACGCTGAGGTACAAGAGAAGTCATAGCGCAGGAGCCCTGGGGACATGGCTCACAGGAGAGGGAAAATCTGGGAGAACTCTCCCTTCACACCAGGCCTCACAACCTGCCCAAGGAGGAAAGTTCCCTGTCTGGAGAGGGCGAGAAGCTGCCTGAGCCCTGAAGTGTAGGTGGGAGGGGAATAAAGAAGGGTGCAAGTGTGGTTCTTGCTCTGTTTTCAATAGTATTACGAGAGTTTATTAATACAGACTTAATGCCATTGGAACAGATCGCAAACCCTTCCATCCTTGTACAAAAAGAGTTCGTATTTCCCCATCAGAACATCGAGTAGAAACCAGTAAAAATACAGCAGAGCGCGGCTCTAGGGCAGGAGAGCCAGGAGTGAAGGGGAAGGGTGCTGAGTGGCAGCAGCTTCCCGCCCTGTAATAGCTACAAACCTTGAGCGCCACCAGAGCGAGTCTGCTGTGCAGCGCAGTGCCCTAAGAACATACCCTGTTGAGTGGGGGAGGGGATGTACACGGCCAGTGCGTGGCACTGACGTGGTCAAGTACAAAGGGGGAGCCACAGAGGCCATCCCAGATATACCCTGTATTCAAACCTTCCACTCTTCAGGAGAAGCCTCATTCTCCCAGGAGCTCACTTTGGCCGCGGCCACCCCAGTCCTGGAGCAGAGCAGGGGGAGAAGAGCAGACCAAGGCTGTTCCCAGGGGACAGCCTGGAAGCCCTTCTCACAGAGGCTGGGTTTTGCCCTGGGATGCTCTGGTAGATCCTTGCTTGTGTTTACAGAGTCAGGACAGACAGTCGAAAGCAGGAGGTGACGTATTTTGTTTTTTATATACAGAATACAGGAAAGTTTCTGTAAAGTCTAAAACATTACAATGACTATGTACATCGGAACTAGCTGTTCTGGAGGGCGGGGAGGTGGCATAGAACAAAAAAGACAAACAGGTTTACGACAAACGATTTGCTACAATAGACAGTTTGAGGCAACGTCATACCACATGTAGCACTGTACACAGCTTTAAAACATTGAAAATGCCATCACGGATGTATTTACACAGAGTCCAATACTTTCCTCCTTTGAAATAAAATAGGATGGACACCAGGAAAAGAACTCATTTCTCATTGCCCATAATACACAGTAGCTACTTGTAGTGCAACCATAGCGGGGAGGCGTGGGGTAAAATAACTGAGGGAGGATAGCACATCTTTACATTAAATAAAACAATGATATTGTATAGATTTGCTGTATGAAAACTGTATTTTTCTCTTTTAATATAAAACTATTGTCACTGGCACAAAATAGAACAAGTTTCTGATTATTTTACAACTGCGTGGGAACGGTCTGTCAGAGAGAGTCCAAGTCAGCCAGCACCCGCCCCTCCCCTCCTCGCTCTGACACGTCCTCCTCTTGCCGCAGCTTTCCTTTTAAAATGAAATGTAGAGTACAAATATATGTGCAAATGCCCCTAAAACTTGAGCAAAAGAAGAAAAGAATTAAAAAAGGGAAACGTTCTTCATTTCATGCAAATGGCGCGTGAAAGGTTCCTGGGCCGACAGAAAATCCCAACTCGGTTTGTACATTTTTGCATTGCAGGAGTCTAAGGGCAGGGCTTTTCTTCCCTCACGGCTCTGCCCCAGCTCCTAGGGCACGGAGTTGGACCGCAGCACGGGCACCTGGTGGGGTTTCAGGGAGAGCTTCTCCTCCAAGTCCATGTCTTGTACTAAGGCAGCGTCCCCTTTGGGCTGTTTGGTGGCAAAGTCAGTGATGCTGAAGACAAACTGCAGGCAGCCCAGTTTGATGTAACTGCCGTGGTGGAGCAGGGCTGTTCCTTCCCACCCCGCCCCGCTGCCCCCTATTAAACTAGAGCTGCTGGCTTTGCAATTGCAGGGTTTCCGGCGTTGCCCTTGTGCCTGGGAATTCATCACGACGGTTTCTTTGTGCGGCTCCTCATCCTTTTTTCTGCCTTTGTGGCATTCTGGAAAAGCAAAGCAAAGGAGAAACAGGCTGGGGCAAGTGTTCCATCCAGAGTGCGGCACATTTTCTACAGAGCACTAAGTGCTGCAGTCACATGCTCACCAACCACCTCCGAGTGCGGCCAGCCCCTGGGCGCAGGGAGCTCAGCGGCCCAGTGCCGCAGAGAGCTATACCTACGCCCAGCTCTGGTGGGCAGCAGGAGGGAAGCGATGGGAGGATAAAGAGGTGGATACTGATGCTCTGAGTGTAGCCCCCGACAGGACCACTTGCTTCCAGGTCAGAGGCTGTGAGCTGCGCACTTGGGCAGCCACGTAGGAGAGATTCAAATGTCACCCTGTTGACTAAAGAGCACAGCCAGCAGCATGTGTTCAGGTGTCCATCTCCCCATGTTGCTCCTGGACCCTCCTGCTGGCTGTGCAGAGCCCAGGGAGAAGAGGCAGTAGGTGCTGTCAGGGTGTCCCCCCTCACTCACCTTGGTCTGTGCATATAATTTTTATTTCTCTTGCACTTCAATTGAATTCTGAGTAGTGAGTTCTAAAATGCCTAACCTGTCCTGGCTGGAGTAATTATCTCAACGGTAACTTTTTAAAAATATACATAATATCCAGGGTTTTGGTTTCCACTGGTGGCACACATCCGCACATACCTCCGTGCACAAGCCAGAATTTATTCGGTACATGGATGGAAAAAATTAGAGGGAACATTGTAGATTTGCCTCTGACCAGAGACCATCTGATTTCAGCTCAGAATTGATGGCTGTCAGGAGCGGGACAGGGCCCCTCAGGCTGAATTAACTCGTTAGAGGAAGCAGGTATTTGCAGTTCAAGGCACTTGCTGCCCCAAGCAGTTGGGCTCAGAGCAGAGGGTTATACTGCACAGATGATGGGCAAGTCTGGGCTTTGGGGAGACCCCTTCTTGCTGCATTTAGTACTTCAGCACCAGCGGGAGAAGTTTCTGCTCCTCACACTGCTGGCTCCCTCTGGCAGCATGAGGCGAGGCGAGGCGAGGCCAGGGCATCCCCACACCCCACACCCTTTAGGGAACAGGTTCTTCCACAACTTACTGATCACACTCTGCACTTTGGCAACAATGCTGCTGGGAGGAATGGGCGTGGTCTTCTCCGAGAAGTCACACGAATACAGAACGTTGTCCACAGTTGTCCCATGCTCACTGTAGTTCAACAGCTCATAATGTTTTGTATTCTAGGAAGGAAAAGAAACATAACGTAACCCAGGCAGCGCTCTGTATGGGACAGAGAGCCCCAAGACCCCATTCTGTACCCGCATCCAGTGCACCGCTCAGACGGAGGGACCTAGCCAGCTAAATACGCCCTTTCAGGCTGTGGCAGCAAGTCATACTTCATGGAATCTGGCTGCATGGATGTTACCCAGCATGCTTTGCATGCTGATCTTACACAGAATGCAGAACGAGCCAATGAAAACTGCTCTCAGTTGTGGGCTCGTCAACCCCCTGACTAAGATTCATCTAGTGGGGAACATGCTGTACTGCACAGGGCCCACTTCCCACCTGCTAATCCCCTGACAGACACTCCCCGACCCATTAACCATTGGGTGCTGCTCAGTGAACACCACCTCATTCCCCACCCCTGAGCACATTCAGAGCGCTGGGGAGACAGCAGGCCTCAGCCCTTCCTGCACAGCTCCAGGCACACGGTACTGCCCCAGAGATAAAACCCGCTGCCTCCGGTGTGCCTGGCATTCTAGACACTCAGGTGTGCGAATCCCTGCCCCCCAGCAGAGAGGGCACTGCCTGGCAGTGGGGGAAGAGGGACATGACAAGAAGAAAGCCTGGCGGATTGATCAGATCAAGTTATGAAATTGCTGTTACATTAAAAGTACAATGTGTCGTTAGCCCACATGACACGGACTAAAACCTAGCGAATAGGGATAGCTAAGTCATTGTCAACAGGGAATTATCCGCCTGTCGGCTGTTCCTTGTGGGCTCCTGCAAGGATCTGCTCAGGTGGTAGTAAATAATGAGGGACATGTCAATTCTAGAGCACGAGCCAGGCTCAGGAGACCAGCACATGTAACACAGCCAAAGGCAAAGTCCTACGTCTGGGGACAAAGAACACAGGCCTCAGGGAGAGACAGGGAACGATTTCAGAAAGCAGCAACTCTGAAGAGGACTTGGCTGAACATGCGCTCCCAGTGGGCCCCAGTGGCTAAGTGGGCTCAAAGGATTCTTGGATGTAAAGCATCTCCGGAGGACTGAGGAGTAGGGAGGTGTTCCCACTCTGTCTAGCACTAGTGAGTCCACTACTAGACTAGTGTATCCAGTTCTGGTGTCCAGGCTTCAAAAAGGAGGTTGACACTGAAAACAGACCAGGGACATGCAGAGACTCAGCCCGGAAGGAACTTGTCAGCCAAACTCTGCCTCAGGAAGAGGGTCACCAGTAAATGCTGACCCCAGCTTAACTCTAGTACAACGGTGTCCAATGCATTCACCACTAGCCACATGTGGTTAATAGGCTACTGAATTGTGGCTCATGTATGCGGCTTTTTTTATAATGTGGTTAAAAAGAAAAATTCTAAACCACAGTGTGCCTAGCAGTGTGGCTAGCATCGAAATTCAACTGGACACAGCTGCACTAGCAGAAGCCTGGCTTAGTCTGCAGCCCACAAAGGAGCTCCACACAACAGACAACTGCTGCTTTCATCTCCAACTCTGAGCAAGATGCAAACCAAAGGCCCAGGCACTCACCTCATCGTAGAATATGCAGGCATGTTTGCCAGACACATAGTTACAGTGACCATAGCTTGTAAGGCACACATCCATGTCAGCTCCTGCAATGCATGGGAAGACAAAATTCAGTGGAGTTCAGAAGAGCTGGGACAGGCAGCACAGAGGGAGAGAATTAACATCAGGGGGCTTGCTGCCTTAGTATCTGCTCTCAAGTCTGGGTGAATAGTGCTGAGATAAGCTACAGAGCAAGGTTTCCTCAGGGTTCCGACTTAAGCAGCGGAAGGTAGAAAACCATTTCAGCATTACTGTGCCCTTCCAGTGCTAAGGGGCTCCAGGCTGAGGCAAGAGAGGCAAATGCTCATTAGCCTCCCTCCTTAGCAGTTACCAGTTTGAAATCAACTCTGGGAGCCTAGGAAAGCTGTGACTAACGCCAAACCTCTTAGACCGGGTGGTATCAAGAGTTAATACTCCCACCCTAAAACAATGGCTATCAAACCTGGGCTACAGGCACCTAACCATGCCAGGCCCATGGTGTTCTGCCATCTAAGTGATGAGCTTTCTTGCACACGTTGCCTGATAATTCAAAAATCCCAGGATAATATGACTGGCCCCAACACAGCTGCATTCACTTCTACTGCGAGGACGTTAGTACATCACGGCTGGGACTGTCTATGTCCCAACAAAATAAAAGCTGAACACACAAGTGGAAAGTTCTTGTTTCCTTGTGATTCTGCAGGCCCCCCGCTCGGAGAGTTCCGTACCTGTCCCGATGTAGAGGGTTCTGTAGCACATGTTCACTGCACTTCCTACGCCCATGAGGGGATAGAACACTGCCCGAGCTTGCACTTCCTTTCTTTGCACTGTAAGACAAAAGGGAGCTCTGAATACGAGAGTCAGAGAGTTACCAGATGTGAGTGTCCCCCTCCTGGGCTGTCTGGGGCTCATGCATAATTTTAAAAAGGAAAAGATCAACATGAAATCTGGATAAAATCGGAAATTGTTTTAGCTCCCTCACCCGCCCGGCCCCAAAGTCCCTCTGTCAACTGTTGTGGTTTTACGGTCACATCTTTCTACCTTTTAGGGTTTTTCCTCCCCCACTGCTGTGTGAAATACCCACCCAAGCCACACGACTATACAGGGGAAACGACACCAGGCACGGACAAAGGAAACAAACTGAGGAGGGACTATTTCCCCTCTCTCATCTCTTCCAGGCCCAGGACCATGAAGGGTTAAACACACCTCTTGTGAATTGTTGTCCTCCAGTCCCTTTTATGATGGTGCCCCTTTAAACTGAGCATGGAGCTAGCAAAAGCTGCCAAATCGACAACCCTAGAGACAAAGCTGCTAGTT
The DNA here is from genome assembly GCA_007922305.1 of Dermatemys mawii. Lineage (NCBI taxonomy): Eukaryota > Metazoa > Chordata > Testudines > Dermatemydidae > Dermatemys > Dermatemys mawii. The sequence continues at coordinate 1,489,769 of ML677374.1, forward strand.
AACCCCTGAGAAAAGAAAGGGCAGATGCAGAACAAGCTTTTCCAGGGATCTATTTAAAATTCCTACAACTGGGATGTTGGGGGCAGCAGCGGATTCTCTCCAACTAGTTTAATCTTAGTTCAGTCTCCACACCACAGTCAATCCTGGACCCTCCTACTACTGAGGCTGCTGACAAAGAATGAGCAGTTCTTTGGAGACAGATCCCATCCCCATTGCACCTGGAACAGGCAGACTGCCATCTTCTTCCACGGAGGGTCACTCACATAGCAGTCAAATGGCAACCTGGTCGAGGTTTGAATGTTCAGTATCTGGACCTAAAACCCCCCTGTCCTCTTCCTGTCCATGCAAACACACACACAGCCTAGCTCAGGGGTCTCAAACATGTAGCTCGTGGGGTTACTTCCCGCAGCCTGCCAAGCTCCTCTCCCCCGGCTCCTCCCCACAGTGCATGGTGTCCTTGCTCCTCTGCTTACCTCCAGCTGCTTAGCACTTCCCAGGAGGTAGGGAGGAACCACGGGCTCAGGGGAGGAGGTGAGGCAGAGGCCAGGATTTGGGGAAGCGGCTGGAATGGGGGCAAGGGAAGCGGTGGAGTATCAATGATACTTGGCCCTCAGGCCAATGTATTAGCCCTTACGTGGCCCTCCCGGTGATTTGAGTTTGAGATCCCTTGTCTAACCTAACTTTCCCACTCTCGCATCTCCAGGACAGTCTCACATCAAGAAAAGATGTGAAACTGACAAAGCATGCAGATTACAAACTGAGTAAAGAGCGGTCAAAAAATTAGCATCTGCTCACTGATGTCAAGAACACTCTCCGGGGGATTACGTGGAGCCTTCAGCATGGAACATGCCAAAAAGTTTCATTGTTCCCCACACATTTCCACATTTGGCTGCTCTGGATGACAGTTACTAGGGCCTGCTCAGTACAGATCGGCCAGTGGGGCTCGTCTGTCACGTGTCACATCAAACAAAACAAAAAAGTCAAAATCAGCACAGAGGGAAGCATCTGACATTTGATGGGTCAAAAAGACAGAAAGCAGGTAAGGAACACAGCCATGGATCTCCCCTAGGCTAGTCTGTGCCAATGATCGGAGATTCAGTTCTACAAGTGTCTGCTGGCCACATCATCTAATCCCGTGCTGGCCCTGTGCAGACCCACAGCTGCCTCTAGCTTCAGAAGTGTTAGAAGAGAAACAGTTCCTGATAGACATTCTGAATCTGTGCTGCAGTGACCAGGGGAATGAGACAAGGACCAGGCAAGTTTGTGATACAGCCACTATTACAGTCTCATCGCTGTTCCTATTGTACCCACCCGGAGACCTAGACCAACAGAGCAGGACACAGCTCCCACAGGACAACTCTTGTTTACTCCTGAAGGTAAATGGACACGGTTCAGGGAATCTATATACTTCCTAACAGCTGAGGAAAACCTTAACAGCGAAATAGGAGGCTGCATACCTGACGCAGCTCTAAGGATTAGTGATACCATGACTATAGCAAGGGAAGCAGAACCCTGACCTCAGGCACCAGCAGATTTTGTAAGTGAAGGAGGTAACAGTTTACACCTATTTGGAGTTAGAACATAACTCCAGAGCTAAAATTGCAGACATCAGTTTGGATTGAAGAAATCCATGGATTTTAAAATGTAACACCCTCACTCTATGCCCCAGCTTTTCCAGCTCACATTTAGATTTCTCTTTCAAGCCCACAAACCAGTTTTCTCCATCTCTAAGGAGAAGGCAGCAGGATTTCAAACACACTTGTTCATTTGCTTCCCAGATCCCCAAAGCTCTTGCAAACATGCCAGAGAAGGCAGCTGGGCCTTTCCCTTCCTTGCTAGATCAGACTGGTGCAGCTTGGCTTAACACCACACTTACAGGAAACAGAACATCCCTGGTTGCGAGTTCCTGTAACACAGCAGGGAGGGAGCAAGCTCCTTTTCCACCACGTTTGCCAAAAGCTCAAAGAGGGGAAGTGGAGGAACATTTCTGATCGAAGAGTATCCAGAGAAGAGAAGCAAGAGGAAGGAAGGCGATGAAATGGAAGTCTCCCAAATACCAGAAAAAAGAATCTCTCTGGATGACAGTCTGTGGCATGGTATGCTGAGAAAAACCACAGCTCACTGCAAAGAGACTATTCTAAGGCTGCTCTTACCTTCACTGTGATTTGCCAAAGGAGACGACTGATGGGAACTGACACTGCTTGCTACAGATTGAACTTTGGATGGAAAGAGCTGCTGTATTCTCTGCAAGGCCAGAAACTTGATTAGCTTCTCATCCAGCATATTTATCTCAATCTCTGTTAATAAATAAAAAGCAATTAGTAAGTTATTCCCGGAGAGAGCGTCATTTGATCTGCTGTGGGCTTAACTATCCTGCTCCTAAGTTTTGCCATTTGCTTCTGTAAGCAGCAACTCTGTCAGGAAAAACTCTGCAGACTCAGGAGTCTGCAGTGCCGGGTCTTGAATACTGTCTGAACACATTCTCTTTCCTAGCAGCATGTATGGACAGCAGGACTTGTAATCTGGGAGAGCTGCAGTCTAGACAGGAAAGGGACATTGGTGATTTTTGGTTAGGAAAAAGCTGAAGACTATACGTGGGCAGAGAGACAGAAAGCCCATGTGTATTTCAGGCTCTTTTGGGGCATGCTTCTTCTGAGACTCAAATTTACAACCCAGTTGGAAAAAAGCTTGATTAGATCTATCCCTGAGATAAATGACAACTCCTTAGGAGCGGTACAGTCTCATTTTCAGGGTCACAGTCTTTCATGGCAGGTTCAACTTAAAATTGTTAAGAAAGAGGGAATTCAGCCAAATCTCTATTTGTGTAAAAAGTAAATCTCAAAACAGATCACTGTTGCTGATAACGACCAGCAAGGAGGACAGTTACCCAGGCTCTATAAAGATCTGCATTGTGCTCATGAACAAGTTAGTTAACCTCTTGCAAGATCAATGTCACTGGTAAAAATGAGTGAGTAAAGGAACCAGTGCGAGTCCTGCTGTAAACACACGAGGCCAAGACAAGCAGCCAGGGTCAAAATGGCAGTGCAAGAAAGGCTACAGAGAAAGGTCACAAGCCACAGACTGATAAGGAAGTTGAGAACAGTACAGCAGTTCTCTGGATTCTCAGTAATCCCAGAGCAGAGTCCAGGTTTCCTGCTATCCCACTGAAAAGGAGAGGAAGATGTACCAGTCTCTGGGATAAAGGCAGAAAACACAGCTGTAGAAAGATCTTGACGGCAAACCCATAACAATACTGCAGCCCAAATGACAGGTGACCCTATAAAGAATACACAATCACTGGCCTCAGAAAAGGTGAGGGAAGTGTCCTTGAATCACAGCTAAAATTATGACATGGCCGAGCCGGGGGTCTGAGCACATGAATTCCACCGAGCAACAGGTCTGGACACCAACATTCTGGACAGACATCCCCAAAGCTTACAAGATGAAACGCTCCAAATACCAAGGTGTGGAAGTGAATGAGACCCATGATTCTGACAGGGATGGGGCACTCCCTTGTTCAGCAGGGTAACATGTCCACACCCCAGCCTCCTTTATTGAAGTCACTCTTGTGAATGCTTCAAGGAAAGGAATGATTCCCTCTCGGCCGGTACACACAGCAACTCTGGACCAAGAGAAAGAATCAAAGACCACTCACCGCCATTGCCGTCCATTAATGCTTTCACGGAGCTGGTGAGGTCCAACATAGCTGCAGAGTTCGAACTGAAAGATGAGGGGACACTTAAAGAGCTTCCTATGGATACGGTGGTGGGACTGACCTTACCATCTAGAGAGAAGGGAGAAGAGCAGTGTCAAGATGCAGTCACCTCTGAGCTACTGATGAGTCCTCAACTCATACTTCTAGTTTACAAACTGCACAAAATGGCTAATTTTGCTAGTAGCCAAGAGGAGTAACTCCCCTCACAACCTGACACCTACATCTCCCGTAAGGAGCTCTAGATAGCACCACATCTTCTCCCATAGCAGTTCTAGCCGGCTTAACTGAGTTCCGGTTCCACGGGCTCCTGCACTTCTACCATATGCTGATGGGAAGTCACATTATCTTGGAAGTGTGACTTGTGGAGCAAAGCTGTAAGGTTTTTTGGGGCACAGCTTGAAAGCCAAATCTCACTGGACCCAGAGGGGAGAAATCTTGTGAGCCGTTTTTCTATGTTGGGTTATATATATATTTGCAAAATTTTGGATGAGAAATTTTTGTTACCCAGAAATAAGACGAATATTTCTGGAACTTGTTTTAGAGATCTGCTACTGCCAAAACAAGTGCCAAATGTACTGTGGAAGACTAAGAGCTCTTTCCTGGGTGGTGAGAATGTAACAGAAAAGCAATATGCATACACCTGACTTTAGCTCTTTCACAAACTGCAATCCTACTGCTTACAATATTGTGACATTTGTAAAATGTCTGCATCAAAACTACATACAGTGAAGGAAATCACGCCCTCACACCCCAGATACCCAAATCCCTTTCTTCTCCCCGATAATCTCTTTAGAATTAGATGAGAGCTGCTAACCAAGTTTAAAAGGGACATGAATTTTTCCTTACCTAGATTCCCACAACCTTCTGTTACTAGAACCAAGAATTAAAAATAAATTTGATTTTCACTTCCATTGTCAGTTTCTCATTAGTTTAGGCTCATTCACTTGTTCTCTAGCACAACGCAGCAGGGGTTGAATAGAAAACACTGGAGGGGAAACCTACATTCCACCAAGATTTGTTATCATCGGATTTTTTAATTTTAATTTTACAGACGTTCTCTTGGTAGCTGAGTGGGGCTTTGGTTTGCATTTTATAAAATCTGAAGTCTGGGCCCCAACTGACCTGACAGCATCCCTTTAAGAAGAATTTTCAGGATTATCCATGCTTTGCCGGACTCTTAGAAGCTTGAACATAATGTTTCTCCATATCAATCTGATCCCTTTTCCACTTGGTAAAATTTCCCTCCTCCCCATCCCCGTGCACCCCGCTGAAGCAACAGCCAAGCCAGCAGCTATGTGTTTGCTTTCTCCTTTGTGCACTAGTGCGGTTGAGATTGTCAGCAGCCATGAGCATAGATTTTACATTCATGCGGCTCCAGAGGAAAATGTGACAGTCCCTCAGACCAGGGATTTTTAAGACGACACTCAAGCCAGCTAACCCTCGCTCTCCTGACTCTGTGTACTAACTGTCTGGATACTCACTAGCTCCAAAAATCAGTTCATTTAGTTTTAAGAGTACTGAATGCACTTTAACAAACCAAACTTCTGTGGGTCTCTCTCAATCACTTCCCTGCTGTTCCAGAGGGCTCAGCCGCTGGTCCACCTCAACCCCTCCTATTCTCTGCCTGGGGGCTGTACTACTTGGGTCTCATGTAGGTTGCTGGGTGGCTCGTGATATCGAGGTGGTCAGACTAGATGATCCAGTGGTCCTTCTGGCCTTGAACTTGGACTCGGAACCCACCCCTTCCCACAGAACTGCACTGGGAACCCCGCCACCACTACAATTTGCATTGTGACTGTTACGTGTCCTTAATAGCCTCTTTTCAGTTGCACATGGTTTTTTGAATCTTTATGTTCTACAATGACATTTTCTGGGCTTAAATGAGTGTGAAGGTGTTGGTTTATTTGTTTTGAAGCTTGAGGAAAACAAATTCAGCTGTTTCTCTGTACAAGAAAATATCCCATTCCTCAATTATAAAAAATTGCAATTTCTTGAACAGCTCTATCATTCAAAAGATTCACTACTTGCATTTCCATAATGGGTCTCAGATCTCTGACAATTTTTTTATGTTATCTGGTCCTAAGGAATACATTAGTACGTTTAACAATGTCCATTGTATTGTACGTTTCTTTTTCAATTAGCAGCAGAGACATTCGTGTTGTGATTTGTGGGGGAGGCTGTTAGCCACAATGCTCACTGAACAGCATGTATTATGCCAGCAAGCTTTCAGTATTATTGTGGTAAAGTTTACATTTGAGAAGTAGAGCATATACAGTAAAGCCAGTGTTAAATAGAATTGTCCTATGAATAACTTGAATGATTTGGGCAGACATCCAGAAGGACAAAGTTACAAGAAACTAAACACATTGAAGGTTATGCAAAAAGCAGACAGAAGACTCTTGTAATTCACAGGAACCCAGGTGGAGTGAGATTCTACATGAAATCTTAACTGTAGCAGTTCCTGACTAACACTCAGGATTTGGGGGTTTTTTTGTATACAGCCTTTGCAGACAAATGAAAGGAGACCCACATTCTGATCTTCACAGCCTTCAGTGCCTGTTTCTAACATGACAGTAAAGCAGAGATCTGAAGTAATCCATTTGGAAACTCCAGCCACCTTCTTAAAGCAAATGTACTGTTAGCTGTTAAAATAGCAACTGTGACAGCAACCCAGCAATGGCCCAGTTTAAATTACAGTGCGTTTCCAGTTCCTTCTGACCCCCTGATGGATCAACTGTGTCAGAAAGCAGCACAGTGCTCCCCATCTTCAGAGATCCCTTCACCTGGCAATACCCAGCACAGGGCTCAATTTGTGTTTCAGGACTCATGGGCAATGCTAACGCTAACTCTTTCCATTGTGCCATGCCTGCTGTAAGCCTCACTTCCTTACTACACTTCATGCTCAGAAAGAAAGATTTTTAAACACTCACTTCTCAGCTGGAAGGCCTAGATCTCCCCATCAGATGCTCACCTGAAGGTGGTGCTGGTGAACAGAATCTGTGTATGGATCCGATGGCAGAGATCCCATCTCCCGTTGCCTGTGGAGGAGTAAGAGCCCTAGTGGCAGTCAAAGGGGAACCAACAGATCGCAATTCTGCTGTCAGCGGGGGGCCTATCTGCGTCTGGACATTCTTTTTTTGCAAAGTGCTGGTGGTCTCTAGTCTGGCACAAGAGATTGGTATGGAAGCAGGCATACTTGTGACCGGTGCAGAACCCCTTTGTGCACAAGAAACGGGTCCTGCTATGTTCTCCGTCTTCACGACCGTTCCAACTGTGTGATTCAAAAGTCCACAAGCTGCTGGGGGTGTGAGGGGCCTCGCCCACGTTTGACGATGAGACAGCCCAGGTACTGTATTACCTGGGCCAATTAGCCTCTGAGAATCAGTCAGGTGTGCTGAAGGTTCAGAAGAAACACCACACACATGAGGACCATTTACTTTAACTTCAGAGGCTGTTGGCCCATTAGAAGTCCCGCAAGAAGATACTTTCTTTGACTTATCCATACAAGAGCTGCAATTGACATCTTCCTGTGGTAAAGACTGCTGGGACTGAGAAGAGCTCAAGGAATTCTGGGTGGTAATCCCTGAGGTGCACGATACAGAATAAAGGGAAGGTGTGAGTGCCTTGTCAGCTGCCTGGTAAGGGTTGGTGACTGAGCCGTCTGCCACAATAACAGGCTTAATATCAGCCTTCTCTGTCTGTTCAGAGTCCCAAAGCGAAGGCATCTGCTTAGCAGATAAATGTCTCAAAATGCTGCACTGGAGCGCAACAACACTACAGAGCCACTGCAAACAGAAAGAAAACATATGTAAGCATCACAGGCTACAGCTATAGGCTGGTCACTCATGCAGCATGCCCACCTCAACCACCCAAACTAGCAGGGCACTTTCCCCAGCATCACTCTCCCCACACCTGGGGGGGCAGCTCACCACCACAGCAAGACAACTAAATATACCTGTATTATGGAGCCATGGTAGCTGTTCTGATACAACTGCAGAATCAGGTGGTTAAGAGCACTATTCCTCTGTCACGTAAGATTTATATCAGAATATACATCAATCACGTAGGTACACAAGACAAACATTTTGCCCAAATCCAAGCTACTTACAGTGAGAGTCTGCCTTGGGCCCAAAATTCCACCATCATCTTGCTACAAGATTCAAACAACAGTACTGGCCTTTCTATAAAATGGGTTTCTCGCAATCTTAGAGTGCATTCAGCCAAATGACTCTGTAGAGAAAGCTGGAACAGACTACAGAAATACTTTGGCTTCCTGTACAGAAGCTTTTTTAGGGACAGAGGCAGAGAACCTATTTAAGCAAGGAGGATCGCGGGAGGAGAAAATTCCCACTCTGAATTCCTTCAAGGCTTTCGAAGGCAGAGTGCAGACATTACCAGCTTCGGAGCACTTTCTGAACAAGGATGGGTATTGGCCGAAGGCACCACCATGCATCTTTTGCTTCCAGAACAGACTGGAGTCCTTACATTAGGGAGACATACACAAGGGCAGCAACTGCCTTCCACTGGGTTTATACCACTCACATGGTGGGACCAGCTCATCTTGTCACAATTGGGTAACAGATGACAGAGTGGCTTAGAGAGTAGACCACTATTTGCAAAGGGATTTGTGGATTACACTACTGTAATCCAGCAAGAGAACTCATAGGAGGTATAACATTTTAATCTGACATTAAAAATATGACAATATAAAGCTTCTGAGTGTCCTCATGTTAGTCTTACAAAAGCCACCCAGCAACATTAATGTTAACATACAAGTTAGTTAACTCCACTAGCCGTCCACATCCAAATGGAGAAAGCAATTTCCCTCTGCCAGATGAAAACATTGTGAACACTCAAATCACACCAAGCATTATACTCTCTTCATTCTCCCCCAGATCCTGTCAAAGACAGCCTCCTCTCTGTGCACGGGAAGTGTTCCAATGAGAGAAGCAAATGCTGGCTGATGCACAAACATGGGGCATTGCATGACACAGCATATCCACCATCAGCTAACAGGAGCCGTAGGACACAGATGCCATCTAGGGACAACAGACTTTGACGTTGGTACTCTGACCATCATATAGCTATAGCTGGCCTGCACAACATGCAGCCCGCATGGGCTCACTGTGCGGCCCACGGGGAGTAACTAGGGACGGGGCAAGCCAAGCAGTGGGGCAGGGAGAAACAGATGGGAGTGGGGCGAGGGCGGGGCTTTTTGGCCTGCAGCTGGTTTTTTTTGCAGTAATATGGCCCTCGCTGCTTTCCGAGCTGTGCAGGCCTGCGCTATAGTAAGGAGCTGGGAGACATTTCCCCCAGCTTGTCAGTAGGGATTAGAGAGTGGAAAAGGGCCAGCAGAACAAAGGAGGATGCGGGGGGGATCCACAAAGACTGTGCCCTAGGAGCATGTCTAGAGGTGCTGAGATAAGAACACTGCATGGGCTCCATTCAGACTTGAGGCTTAACACACAATCCAGCAGCTGGATCCCTCCAAGCTGTCTGGGGAGTGGACAACAAGAGCTGTGTCAGGTCACAGGAGGAGAGAGAAGAAAATCACCACTGCACGTGTATCCTACACTTACTGCTCAAAAATATACTTGGATCATATCTCACTGAAATGTGCAGCAAAGAGGTCCTTGCACCACAGGGAAGCTACAGATTCAAAACATTTGCCACCGTTTACCTCTTGTTGTTCTGACTGGCTGGCTAAGTGCTCAGAGTTCAAAAGGAGCTTCTGTGAGGATTCCTCAGGGACCCCATTACAGATGAGCTCACCATCCCGAATTGCTGCAGGTGCAAGTAAGGGGGGCGGAAACTGGTATTGAGATTTTATCGCATCAGGAACCTGAATTGTCAGGAGGGAAGACAAGACATGAAAATAATTACAGGTGCGTGGCATTAAACTACAGTCATTCTTAACAAGCATGGTCCAAATTTACTCCTGGCCGAAGGCTTCCAGGCCAAAGACACCAGAGATTGTGCTAACACTGTGGCAGAGTGGAATACAAAAGGGGGACATCGGAAGATAAGGAAGTTTCAGGGCTATATGCAAACTTAGTTTAAGCTGACAACTCTGCTGAAGTCAAGGAATTTCACCTGCTTATACCAGGTCTGGACTTGGGCCCTTAGTGTCCTGGTTGTAGCATGAATGCATCCATTCAAACAAAATAAAAAGAGCAGGGGAAATACATTTATTTCAAATCAAATGCCCATTATGTTGAGTTATTCTTCGTCATTTAGAGTGGGTGAGGTATTTTGCTGACAAACTAGAAAGCATGAAGCAGCGCTCGTTCTTCTGACGTCAGCACCTGCTACTGAAGCGGTTCCTCCACATCTCTACTCTGCTTTAGAAGTCAGCCACATCAAACACTGCAGGAGAAAACCGACGCCTGGACCCCATGCTGGGCAGGCAAAATAACTTTTCAATTTCTCTAAATTAGTACGTAACAAAAAGCAATGCCTTCAACTGTGATGCTCTGAGCCACACAGTTAATAAGATGCCCCACCAGCTTTGATTCCATTAACCCTTTGTCCAGCCCGCACAGACCGATAAGTACCTAGTCTTAGCCTGGAGGTTCTAGTAAAGATTCCCTCCCATTTTGTTTTATCTTCCCAATTTGTCCCAAAAAATATATTTAAATTTACTACTCAGAGGAGTTTAATTTACAAACCTTACTGACTTTAAATTGCTGTAGTGACTCATGAAAAGTAGGGTGTTGTGGTTGCAGAAAAATATTTCAACATTCTAGAGCACATAAACCAGGACAGTTACCATGCTGCGTGCTTGCTTTCGACTCAAACAAATAAGTAATATAGGGAGCTCTTAGCAACTTAAAAACCTGATTTTGAAGTACTAGTGCCACTCACTAGAAAGGTAACAGCATTTCTTAAAGGTTCATTTCAAAGATGTGTAGTTACCACCAAGTGGCAAAACTGTGTAACACTACTTATTAGGTGGGCTGGATAGCTAAATGTAGCTAAGGGAAAGCAGCAGTACTCCACCTCCAAGTTTGAGATCAGACACTGTCGTGACTTCTTCCCAGCCCTGCTAGGGACACACCAAAAACTGGAGAAAGCTTTCATAACACATCACACTGGGGCATGCTGTTACCTGCCCTTTTATTAGGCTAAAACGCATAAGCAAGGTTCTCCAGAACTTTTCCTGTTTTCACTTACCTTCAAACCTCTTCTCTTCATTGACTGAACAACTCTACGGTTGGGAGGGTGTTTCTTGTGGATTCGGTTCAGGAAATCCACCTTGACAACATGCTGAGATATGGTGTCTTGGAACCGATCAAAAACCCGGCACCGATTGCTCAGGGTCATGTTCTTCTGGTTCAGCTGGAAGAGCAGATATAAATACTGGCGTAGGTAGGATGACAGATCCCAATACCTGTTCCAAAAAGTATCTGCCTCATTCCCAGTCAGTTGGTATTGTACCACCAATACCATCAGCTCAGCGTTAGTGCTCTATGTTTATGAATCAAAAAATATAAAATTGTTTCTGCTACAGGTACAACTCTATGAAGTTGAAAGAAAATCTTTCAGTCGCCCAATAAGTTAATGTCTGCTTCTGTAATTTCACAAACAGTGGGTCTCTGAACATGTATTGAGATACCAGCCATCAGTATAATGAATGTTTAACTATAAAATAGTCCCCACCAACTTAAGGCAAAGGGAGCAGAGGGATGATTCACACAGGAACTCCTTATTCAAAAAAAGGGTAGGGTTTTGGAGGGACAGTTCTAGAACTTTAGTATGAAGAAGCTGAGAGCTATGGAGAAATAACTTCTCTAGATAAGCATTTCATCTACTGCTTTCCCGTCTCAGAGGTTGCCAACTTGATCGCCTTTTTGTCTGAAAAATCAAGCTTTTCAGAGTCACAAACACCAATCACTATAAGAAAATTAGCAAAATCAATATTCTTTTTCAGTTTGTTTACATTGTATATAGTCCATTTATTGCTTGTTAAAAACTTCCTTAGAAATACTAATAGAGGAGCAATAAACTCTTATAAAAGTTTTTTTTTTTTTAATTAGTCCATTATAGAATTGAATCTGACCATGTCCTTTTAACATCCATTTACGATTATAAACTTACCACCACGTGTTCAATGTGATTTGGACACATCCATCTGCCCAGGGGCATGGCAGTTAGAGGGGGCTCAAGACAATCCATGTGGAACAGGAGGGGGCAGTAATCGCACTGAATAAGAGGTGCCACTCTACAACTCCTGCAAAGAAACAGGGAAACAGCTGCTATTTTTATTATTTCCTAGAAAACCAAAATTAATGTTGCTCACCATCTTCCTATGCTACAAGTGGGAAGGGAGGTTCACTTGTAGCCAATAATTAGGAGACCAAAGTAGCCCCCATCACACAATTTATAACCTAATAAAGTTAAGGTAGCTCTCATCCTCCCTTTCCCCTGCATTATTTGTTGCTATTGTCTAAAATTAGGCAACAGTGATGTAGTTTGATCTGTGTAGAGTCCTATAGGACTGACATCAAATGAGCACAAAAATCTGCCCATGCAGATCCAAAGGCAGGATGGGGGCCTTGGCTTGTAAAATCCTTCGGGTAGGACTGGAGAAGTGTCCTTTGTTCCCATGTACTCCACAGAAGCTGTATACACAGTTCTGAACAACCTGCTCTCATTCACTACTGTTTTGGCCAGTAAGCCCATTACCAAAGAAACTGCTGGAAGCTAAGAGCAACCTCCCGGGGTTAAGTTACTCCACGCCTCAGAGAGGTCTATTTGGTTGCATTGAGAACTTTTACTTCAGAGAGACGGGAGAGGTCATCAAAACAAACTGGACACAAGATAGGTTCTCTTTCAAACACGCTTGTTCTTCCCAGCCACACAGAATTCATTTAATAAAATCAGCGGTCTCATAGGTTTTTTTTTTTTTTTTTTTTTAAAGCTTACCTGAAGCTCCTCCTCATTTCCCACAGCTCACTCAGCAAAGTGAAAGAAGACACCAAGCATAGCTGTACTACGATTTGGTTTCCACAATTAATTGATAGTCTAAATCATTTTAACTGCCTTTTTGGGCTGGGACTTCACAGATATGGTTCACTAATCCAACAACCCAACACTGTATAAATATTTAGCTCTATGGTTCTGTGATTAACCATTTCTGAGTGTCCCTTGCATAATCTGGTGGCATGAATCTTTGTCAGTGATGTTCTGCCTTTTGTTTCTGAGGGTTATTGTCTCCTAACATCCTCTACATCCACCACAAATTACACTCACTATTACATAATTTTTACTCTTCCAATGCCTTTTAAGATCAAAATTGGTATTTAAGCAGTAGATGCCAAACTATACAAACAACAGAATTTCACCCACACCAAGGGAAACTCCCAGAAGTGAGACACTTGGGTACCTGTTGCACGTGAAGCAGACTTTCACCGGCAAGGGAACCAAACCATTGTGGTCTAACTCATGTTGTGCTTTCTTGACATTCTTTCCTGTGGTTTCTTCCTTTCTCCTCCTCTTACTAGTACCTGAAAAGTAAATTAAAAAGTTTTGCATTACTCATCTATAACAGAGCTCCTATTCTGATCACTGTAACTGGAGCAAATGGATATACACATCCACCTCTGGCAGAAACACACTTATCTAGGAAGAGCCTAGCAAAGCTGCCTAGGGCACCACAGCCCTGACTTAAATCTGGTATCAATTTAAAAGAAGGGGAGATGAGAAATAAAATAAAATGAAGGCAGGCCTGTCATTTGTAGATATGAGCCAAAAAGGCGAGCAGTCACCTTGATTTAGTCAGAGACAATATCTAGGCTAAAGTGAGTTTTCAAATTATCAACTTGCTACTTAGTATGAAAATCTATTCCAAGAGTACAATGAAAGTGAATAAAAGTTTGGCAATTAACAATCCTAACAAACTTCAGAGAGACTTCCTCTGGCTGGTAAAATGCTCTGGCCAGTGTCATTTGCTCTGGCAGAGGGCGCCCGAGAGCAGCTGTTAAACTCTACTCAAGTTCAGGGCAGTCCGGCATTTTGCTATTAAACAGGTTTCCAAGTCCTGCTGTGTGCCCTGGAGCAAAATAAAGAACTCATCTACTGTTCTAGTGATGGAGCCACATTTGAAGGGGAGCTGGAGGAGAGTGTATACCCGCACCATCTACTTTCACTAGGAGGGGGCTTCAGACCCAGAATTAGAAAAGCATTTTAGTAGAAACTCACAAACTGGACAAACAAGAGCACAGAGGCGGCAGAAAGTACTTTTGCAACCACCAGTTGCATTTCTGAACTGTAAGCTATGCAAGCAGACAATATTTACTCACCTGGAAGTGCTGTGGTGCAGGTCAGTTCATTCGGCAACTGGAACTGGGTTGGGTTTCTTTCCATGGCAGCTGCAATAAGAAGCTCAAAAGGTCGCTTCAGCTGGGGCTGCCCACAGTCCATTTCCGCAATGGCAGAGTCATCATCCACATCAATTATGTCCTCATCTACATCATTCTGCTCTGAATTGGGAGTCTCAGTGCTGGCATTAGATGTGGGAGTGCCAGGCCGACTTGCTCTCCGTTCCAAGATCCTGGCATGTGCAATTGCCCTGATGCTGGTGCTAGACCTGTCCAACAGGTCTGTGTCACTGGTGGGGGAGGTGGTCCTTTTCCCAGATTTGTCCACCAATCCATTTACCTGCCCCAGCTCCTTCTTCTGTTCTCGCTTCTGTAGAACATCAAGAGTCACACTTACCACTCGGGCCATATAAATAAGTACATTGGCCCCAATACATACGCAAGTAAAGATTAAACAGCTTTCAGAAATGCTATATGAACAAAAGCTCAAACCATTTATTGCAACAGTTTCTCACCATGACATTTAGCCTTAAGCCAGTAAAAGCAATTTGGTTATTGCTAGTATGACTAAGTCATACTATTACTAAAGCAGTTAGAGCAGCCAAGCGTGGGAGGAGGTTAGCCTACTTCCTTTGCCTCTGGAGACGGATTCAAATCCAGTTTGGACACAAGTAACATGTTTAGTAGCATTAGGTTCCAAATTCATATTCAAGAGGTCAACCAACCAACGTATTTGGAAGACCATATTTATCAAATGACATCTCTTAAAACAACGCACAGTGGACCATTCTGCTGCCTACAGTGCAGCAGACTTTGCAGAGTTTGAGTCCATTCATACCAGGACTACTCAGAAACAAGAAAGGATTTAGAATGACGACTTGAGAGCATATTAAAAAGTAAGAACTGCAACGTGCCAACTTAACAAAAGGACTGGCCACTTCTGCTCAGGAGAGTCCGTGGTGAGCTGCAAGTGAGGAAGGAGATCAACACTGGAAGCTAAGGACTGCAAGAGCAGAAGCTGGTGCACAGAAGGGTTCAAATGCAATAGCAGGAGTGTTTGAAGAAGCATGTAGAATACTTGCCCACATGAGGCCTAGTGTGAAGAATCAGTCACTGGGAGTAAAAGTAATTAAAAGCCACCATAATAAAGTGGGCGAGTATGGACAGGAACATGGAATACAAATAATTTTCAGGGGATGGTGTATGGCAAGCAACGGTGACGGAATTTTGAGTAGAGCTGTCTATTAATTATAGTTAACTCATGTGATTGACTCAAAGAAATTAATCCAATTAATCACAGTTTTAATTTAAATTTATTAACTGTTTTTGGATGTTTTTCTATATTTTCAAATATATTAATTTCAATTACAACACAGAATACAAAGTGTACAGTGTTCACTTAATATATTTTTCAATTCCCCTCATACAAGTACCATAATACAATCTCTTTACTGTGAAAGTGCAACTTACAAATGTAGATTTTTTTTTTGGTCACATAACAGCACTCCAAAACAAATAAAATTTTAGAGCCTACAAAAGTCCATTCAGTCCTTCTTCTTATTCAGCCAATTGCTAAGACAACCAACCAAGTTTGTTTACATTTACAGGGGATAATGTTGCCAGCTTCTAATTTTCAATGTCACCTGAAAGTGAGAAACAAGAGTTTGCATGGCACTTTTGTAGCCAGCATTGGGAGGTATTTATGTACCAGATATACTAAACATTCGTATGCCCAATTCATGCTTTGGTTACCCTTCCAGAGGACATGCTTTTATGCTGATGATGCTCGTTAAAACAAATAATACATCAATTAAATTTGTGACTAACTCCTTAGGGGAGAATTGTGTGTCTCCTGCTCTGTTTTACCTGCATTCTGCCATGGATTTCATATTATAGCAGTCTTGGATGATGACCATGCACACATTATTTGTTTTACGAACGCTTTTCACTGCAGATTTAACAAAACGCAAAGAAGGTACCAACGTGAGATTCCTAAAGATAGCTACAGCACCCAACCCGAGATTAAAGTAACTGAAGCAACTTCCAAAATCTGAGACACACAAGGTGTGGCACATGCTTTCAGAAGTCTTACAAGAGCAACGCTCCGATGCGGAAACTACAGAACCCAAACCACCAAAAAAGATAATCAACCTTCTGCTGGTGGCATCTGACTCAGATGATTTAAATGAACATGCATCGGTCTGCACTGCTTTGGGCTGTTACTGAGCAGGACCCATCATCAGCATGGACACGTCCTCTGGAATGGTGGTTAAAGCATGAAAGGACATATAAATCTTTAGCACATCTGGCACGTATATATCTTGCAACGCTGGCTACAATAGTGCTATGCAAATGTCTGTTCTTGCTTTCAGGAGACATCGTGAACAAGAAGTGGCAGCATTATCTCCTGCAAATGTAAACAAACTTGAACATAAGAACAACCACACTGGGTCAGACCAAAGGCCCATCCAGCCCAGTATCCTGTCTACCGTCAGTGGCCAATGCCAGATGCCCCAGAGGGAGTGAACCTAACGGGTAATGATCAAGTGATCTCTTTCCTGCCATCCATCTCCACCCTCTGACAGAGAGACACCAAAGAGGTTAGGGACATCATTCCTTACCCATCCTGGTTAATAGCCATTAATGGACTTAACCTCCATGAATTTATCCAGTTCTCTTTTAAACTCTGTTTTAGTCCTAGCCTTCACAAGTTCCTCAGGCAAGGAGTTCCACAGGTTGACTGTGCGCTGTGTGAAGAACTTCCTTTTATTTGTTCTAAACCTTCTGCCCATTAATTTCATTGGGTGGGCCCTAGTTCTTATATTATGGGAACAAGTAAATAACTTTTCCTTATTCACTTTCTCCACATCACTCATAACTTCATATACCTCTATTATATCCCCCCTTAGTCTCTTTTCTAAGCTGAAAAGTTCTAGTCTTTCGTCTCTCCTCATATGGGACCTGTTCCAAACCCCCAATTATTTTAGTTGCTCTTCTCTGAACCTTTTCTAATGGCAGTATATCTTTTTTGGGTTGAGACCACATCTGTTTGCAGTATTCAAGATGCGGTCAGTGACTGGCAGAACAAGAAGTAGGACTGAGTGGACTTGTAGGCTCTAAAGTTGTACATTGCTTTGGTTTTTAATGCAATTTTTTTGTACATAAGTCTACATTTGTAAGTTCAACTTTCATTATAAAGAAACTGCATTACAGTACTTGTATGAGCTGAACTGAAAAATACAATTTATTGTTTACAGCACAAATATTTGTAATCAAAAATAAAAAGTGAGCACTGTACACTTTATATTCTGTGTTGTAACTGAAATCAATATATTTGAAACTGTAGAAAACATCCAAAAAATACTTAAATGGTATTCTATTATTGTTTTAGTCACCGATACTTTTTAAAAAACACTTGACAACCCTAATGTTGAGGTCTCTAGCCATCCAGCGGTAGTTCTTGGTGATCCTAGTTTGGAAGGAGCAATAAGCATATTGTATTATGAGTCACAAGGGACAGCATCAGCACAGTGTAAGGACTCAGCATTCACATCAATCTACATTAAAGCTGTGAGACATGCAGCATATGAACCTCCAAGGGAGAAAATGTGCAAAGTCAGTTGCACATGGGGAACCTCCTCCAAAGAACAGATTAAGAAAAAAAAACAAAAAACCCACCCCACACAAAGGAAAGGAATCAGGAGAAGAGAAAAACATGAATCTGAGCCACCAGAAACACAGCCTTTTGTCCAATACAGTTTTTTCTGAAGCAGCATTTCTTGTTTGTGTGAGGTACTGGAGTGAGCAATAATTAAGAGCTAAGACACTCAAGATAAGGAAGAGAGTCAGAGAAAGCAAAGCCGTTGCGCTTTTTAAGCTGACCTTTTTATTGTTGAGACAAGTTTCTGAAGTGTTACTGCCTTCAGAGTACAACAGCATCACAAGTGATTTGCCAGGAGCAAGAGACCATGATAAAAAGGTGTCAAGCTGAACAAAATTTGTTAGAGGTGAATTTGTGTAGCACTTCATATGAATGGTTTCCTGGATAATTTGGTGCAGAATCTCTTTAAACACTTGTATACACAGTCTGAAGACGTCATTGCTGCAAAATCATGTTTACATTTAGCAAGGAGAGCTTCCTGGGAAATAGCATGTCAAAATATCAAGCCACAATCTTGCCCAATCATCTCTCCATCCTGTTCTTACACATAAGGAAGTCATAATTCACAGCAATTTCAGTCTGTTGCTATGGAAATTGTTGTGGGGTCATAGTTTAGTTTTGTTTTCACTAGCCAAAATCATTAAGCTCTGCAATAAAAGCATCAGACACTAAACTTGGGAAGCCATATTAAGTCACTAGTCCATCTTCTTTGCCCATGCAGAATTACTCCCTCTCGGATATTTTTAGTGCAGTTTGTTTTTTCCTATCCAAGATTAAATGTGGAAAATTGCTGTTTTCTGAGGGTATGCTACTAAATTAATGTTTGCAAGTCTGGATTTAAGTTCAGTTTTGTGATTTATAATAGTAAAAGTTGGTACAGGAATTTGGGACTTGCTTAGAGTTTTCCATGCACCTATTCCTAAGCAGAACCTCTCTGCTCTGCCAAGCTGTCTAATCTTCACTTTACTTTCTGCAATTCTATGATCTCACACACACTGGAGCAGAACTCTCCAAGACTTTGTATCTGCATCTGTGGGGGTGGGAAAAGAGAGGTTGGTGGGATGAAAAAAAAGGGCAGAAAGACCCAAATATGAGTGATACATGTTTGCAAAATAACAAAGAGTTAACATTGACACAAAGAGAACTGAGTTTGTTTGGTTAAGAGGTTTTACCTTTCTGCGCACAGTGCAGCGATGACACATCCACTCCCCTGGAGGCAACATTTCCTCACTCAATGGAGGGTTACTACAAGAGGAATACAAAGACAGTTTACTTTCAGATTTCAGTTTGCAACTCAGAGCATTTCAAGCTGGCCCTGAATGATTCTGCCAGTTTCCACTGCCAAGAGTCTTCTCCATTTTATTCAGATTCATGGACTGTGCTTCCTCTATAGACAGTTCTTTGTAATAAGCCTATCACAATGAAGCAAATTATAAAATCTTATAATCTTCTAATTATAAAACACTCACTTCCACCTTAAAATATCCTGCTGTTAAAATCAGCCTTCCACATTAAACACTTATTTTCCACTACTGTGGTGCTTGCTCCATCCTTTGAATCAAGAAAATATATGGCTCCAAAAGCGTAATCTAAGTCATTGCATTAATAGATGCAAATTTTGCTGCCCTTAAATATATATTCCTATGCACCTTTATAATACTAACAGTGTGGTCTTAAAGATCATTTAGAGCCTGCCATAAGACTGGATCAGATTCTTGTCCAAGAAAGCACATCAAAATTCCCCCAAACAAGCGAGACACAGAATTTATCTTTGGGTTACAGCCATGATCCCTCTTCAGCTAAGGGTGTCTACACTGGAGCTGGAAGTGTAATTTCCAGCTTGAGGAGACCTCTCTCAATCAAAGCTAGAGTGGGTAACACACTAACAATAAAATAAAGGTAGTGTGAGTGATGGGATAGAACCACTGTTCCAACTACTGTACATGCCTAGGGTCCTTGATGGGATTGGGTTTGGAGTCACTAACCCACCCTGCCTCTGGGATCCATGTCTACTTTTAGTGCACAAACTCACTAAGAGCTAGTGTGTGTACATTTACCCAGCTTGGAAAGTATACCGTCAGCTCCAGTGTAGACATACTGTAAGTGGGTTGTTGCCATGAAACTTACCTGCCCAGGAAGAGAAGAGACAATACATTATACCTATCAGTGCATTAGAATCAGTTAACTGGCAGCAAAACACATTCGTTTTCTGCATCAGTTACTATCCATCATAATAAGGTATTCCACCAACACGTGATAGGTGCAGTTTGATGTAAATATATGAGTGCAAGATTTGTCTGAATCAAAGAATCAGCCCTTGGCCATTAATGAACAGATATTGCACCATGTGAACAAGAATATCTCCAAAATTGAGAGATGTTTGACTCATGTATGGAGTACAAGTCCATACTCCTTGTAATAGCATTTTCTGGGCCTCCCTTCCTACTATATTTTAATCTCCTTCGTCCACTCCTCCTTCCTGTCTGTGAGATATGACCCTGGGTGAACAAAATTACAAAGTTACTGCTTGATCACAGATTGGGAAGGGTGGAAACCCTTTTCATATGGCTTAACTACAATTCTTTCAGTTTTCTGGAAGCAACAGAATTGTATAAAAATATTTGCTAGAATCCTGGACTGTGGCCATGAGCAGCTCCAGTAGAGAGCATACAGAAGAACCAGCAGACAGGCTGGCTGAAGCAGGAAACGTGGCATAGAATTTGGAAAACTGCAAAGATTTTAGGGGCGTGGAAGTTAGTCTCACACCAGTAACAAATGTGAACAAACTTATAAATTACAAATACATATCAATACCATTTTCTCCTTCACTATCTATCAAAACTGAACTGAATTAAAAGCTGCCCTTGCAAGATTTGATGACAAAAATCACCATAGGCAGGCACAGAAGGAAAAAACAAATGAGAAACTCAAGTTAAACCAAACCAGTTAAAGGGATGATGAGAATAAAGCTCATCACCCCCCCGCCACCACCTCCCAGACAGTGGGATTTTGAAATCTGGCCCTTCTCCAGCCTTCTCTCAGTATTACAACAGCATAAGATGTTTGAGGGTTGGGGGTTTCTTTACCTCTTTCCGAGACATTTATATTGTTAGTGTTTTTTAAAAAGTAATTTTCAACTGAGACCTTTTTCCTGCACAAGTTATGATTTAATCAGATCACTAACTGTCACAGAGGAAACAGAACTGCTGTCAGATAAACAGAGGACTCTGTTTCTGTGTAGTTTGTTTTCAAAGTGTATTTATTTGTATTTTAACTCTGTAGAAGTTAACTGCAGTTGTTAGCCAAACTTCAAAGATGCAATATGTACTTCAGCCCAGGGAGCCCTCTTTCCTGCAGAGAGAGAATCCACTCATTAGAGCACTAGCATAGGAAGCGGGAGATGTGAGTTCAATACCCTGGTTCTGCCAGACATCGCACGTGACCTTGGGCAAATCTCTCAGCCTCTGTCTGTTCTGCATCTGTACAATGCGGAGAATAGTGCATCCCTGCCTTCCAGGGTCTGGTGATGATAAACATTAAAGACTGTGAGGAGCTCAGCTACTGCAGTAGTGGGGGCTATAAAAGTACCTGAACTAAGGGACTGAGGCCTTATTTGGTCAAGTGCTTTGAGGCTTTTGATACAAGGCTCTACAGAAGAGCCAATTACCACAGTAGTATTAACTAGCCTTTAAATACCAAATCACTAAATAGCAGAGGCCTGAAATAAATGACTGCTAGTCAAGTGTTCTTCTATAATTCATGAAAGAGTCCTTTTTACTACAAGGCTCAGTGACATCACTTCGATGAGCCAATATAAAGCTAGCAAAAGTCACAGATTTTCTACGGTAAGTTAGTCTTTGCAAACAAGTATTTTTATATACATCTTGGATATCAGCTTCTTCAGTGAGTCTGCCACTATACATTCTGAAGCTGTAGATATCTGCTCCATAGAGAACTTCAATGCTAGCAGCAGGTACCAGGCACAGGGTCTGGCCTCAGCTTCTAAAGTTTAATCTATAAAACAGACTTCCTCTTTTCAAAAGACATCATAGCATACACTGGGTATGGCTCACAAACATCCTGACACACACAGTCTTCGACATGGTCAAGTTCACATTCTGTATGTTCAATTGCACAGGTTCTAAGAATGGCTTTTATTGCCTTTTTCCTTCAGTCTTCCAAAGTGATGGTAACCTCCATTTCTGGTCTCAAAAACACAGCGGGATTCAGTAGAGGCAACACATCTGGCAACCATTTTGAGAAACAGAAGCTGAGCATTTCTAGTGGCCTATGCTTCAGGTATCTATTCTAGAGTACAATATTTCTAGAATGCACAGTGAAACACATCAGACCTTGTTTTTCCATTTCCTGGAAGTCTCAGGTGAACAGATGATCAAGCTCCTTGGAAGACACAAAGCACCAAAACCTCTCTTTCAACCACAAATAATGTGACGGAGTGTAAGAAGTATGGCTGAAAATGAGTGTTGTTTTTTTTTTTTAAAAAAACTAAACTAAACTTTCATTAACAGAAGCCTTAGGAACAGCAACAATCTCAAATATGCTTCTTAACATTTGGATTAATTGCAAGTCCTGAGGGGACCTCAGCAATAGCTTCAGATCCTTTACACCCACTGGCTTAAGAGTTCTTTAAGAAAAACTTAGCTATAAGTCACTGATTTATTTTTGGGAGTCTGATTTTCTCCCCCCCCCCCCCCAAAAAAAGAACAAAACTAAATATATTAGCAGTTCCAAAACTACAAGGCAGTGAAAAGCACACTACAACAGCCCTCCTGCTGACACATCAACTCTGCCACAGAACAGGCCTGTCCTCATTTTAAGGTTTGTTTAATATGACAACTCAGAAATACACATTTTGCCAGACACACTTAAGGCTATTTTAACTCATAATGATCTTAGATATTTTTACAATGGAACTGTGAATAGTGCAATGGATCCCAGGGAGTGATAAAAGGACAAATGATTTTGAATAGATTTTCCAAAAACCAAAATAGTTCATGTATACATTTATGAAGAATCTGGATATACAAGATTTTGTTTTAAAAAGTCACTTAATACCACATCTCTCTTGCACTGGTCTGTAAAAGCACTAGTTTTAAAATACTTTAGAACAGAATGCTAGTTTTTTTAAGGCTCTCTGAACAAAGTTGCCATTTCAGATCAACTGCAATATTTCAATATCAAACTCTCCTCCTGAATTTACTTAGCCCTCCAATGGGGCCCAGCTACCGCAATCGATGCGCCAAAACCTTATTCTAGTCCTGGAGGTTAATGAATTGCTCATCAAGATAGAACACTATACTAACCAAGATGGATAAATGCTGTTCTTGCACTGCTGTTAACTAGTTATAACCACATTCTCCACCTCTTTACATTAGGCATACTAGAAATCAGATCTTTAAGCAAGACAGCAGTCAGTGTTCTTGCCATATCACCAAATTCTACTTTGAGCTGTGCACAACATGGCGGTTTTCTGCCTCTCTTACATACACTTAATACAAACCTCAAGAGCATTAATATTTGTTTCAGATGAAGCCGCTGTCAGGACCTGTTGCTCAACACCACCAACTTAATTATTATACATGATATTTGCTTTTCAATATGGAATCCTACCGCTGACAGTTATACAAGAGCCTGCCCTCCATTTCAGAGACATGCAAGCAAAATGGTGGAGCAACGCTGACATAATATGGAAAGTTATCGATGTGCGACCTGCATCTGTTTGCTCATTGTAACTATACATTTTAGAACTTAAGACAAAAGAAAGACAGCCCAAAATATATAAAATCTGACTTTCAAAGTTAAGACTAAACACACACCTGAAAGGTCAGTCCCAGAGAGAATCAATTAAAGATTTTCATGGCTCTACCTCTGCAAAGAACAGATTAGACAAGACACAGAAAAAGCTGTTAAATATTGCTTATACTGACAGTAATCTCATGTTTCTTCCATACTAAGTATCTTTTTTGAAATCCACTTTCACAATATAAGGTTTATACAAGACTCATTTTACAAATCTCCCATATACTATCCATTATGCGAAGCTTCACTTAGGAAAGTAAAATCATTATTTAAATAGATATCATGAAATCAAACAAACCTCCAAAGTGATCTGTATATTAGGAGTTTTCATCAAGCAATGAAGCTGTTTTATATTTCAATTTCACACTCTAGAGCTCACATCTGATACTGGTATTAGACTAAATCCTGTAATTATGCTTACTGTCATTTCCTGAGGTCAGCAAAGAAAACAAATGCTCAAAGGAATGGTACCCTCTCTAATCTACCATATAAATGGTGCGAGTGTAAGATACTCACCAAAAGGAACGGATTGTGACTGCATTGGAAACGCAAGTTAATTACAACTGGCATTCCTGGTGGACACCTTGCTAAAAGAGACCATTTGTGCAACCTGCAATGAGGGTGCTCCCTGACTGCTGCTGGCAGAGAACAGATGCCAGTTTCCATCATGCTTTAATAATGGAAAGGAGAACTTTGCAGTTCAATGTCTGAATAAACTTTCTTGATGAATTGTGCAAAGACATACTTAGCGTTTTCTCTTATGCAGAGAAAAAGTCAGAACTTAACAGAAACAACTGGGCACAAAAGGAAAGAAAAATTCACAGCAGCCCCTTCATTCAGCTCACTCGTCACTTCCTAAAACTTCTGAGTTACCTAGCTGGATTTACTGACAGGCTTATATTGGAAGACACTGGTGGGTAGATTTGCCAGCAAGATAAAAGGCAAAAGAGTGAAAAGCCTTTATGTGGACTCTGACTTATTCTAATTATGGATGCAGCTACAGCTGTTTTACGAACATAGAGAACAAGGTTTATTGGCTTCCAAGTGTACGGCCATAACTAAAACCCTAACAAGGAAACTAGCCAGAGTGCCAGCATATTACAAGTGCCCCATTGAGAAATATAGAAAGTTGCATCATTTAAAAATTTGCAAGTCTTTGAAACAGAGTTACTGTGCCCAAGTTACACACTTCTATTCACAGCTGCTCCCCAAAGCCCTCCAAGGAAAGGACACCTGGAACAAAGTGTCTGAAGCCAATACATTTATACAAAGAACAAACAAGTCAACAACTGCAGCTAGTCAAAATCCCTGCCTATCTTAACTCTCTTACCATCCCACTATAGACCTTCTGTGCCAAGGAACAATTTGCTGGTTTTTCCTCTGGAAAAAAAGGGAAATGGAGACCATGTATCTTTAAGACATAGTTAGGAAATACTGCAACCCCTTCCTCACCTCCACCCCAATAATGCCAGAATCTCTCTGACAGGAAGTATGAGAGATGATTCAGCAATAGAAGTGTTACACAGAGCTATTAAACAGCATATCTAAGCTATTTCAAGCCCACTATGGAAATCTACCTGTTCTTTAACACAGATAACATCTGGCGTGTAGGATCTAGGTTTGGGCTCTCTTTAAATTGTCAGCTTCCTGTTTATAGTGAATCCAAAATTCCCACAAATAAAATGTCAGAATGTAGAGCGCATCCCAAATTTTGGATAAACTAACACACAGTACCTATTTCCTCCTAAGAATTATCAGAGAGCCAACACGTCTTTGCTATAACAGTTTCAGGAACAAGGTAGTTTGTGGGCCTGATCAGACTAAGTGGCCATTTTTGTATCAAGCATGATCTGGTAAAGTCTGTAAGATTTAAATCCAACCACCACATTTACTTGACTGGATTTTAAGCAAAGCCACTGTAGAGGTTGGGTACTTTCCTCTGTAGGAAAGCTGCATACATATTTTCCCCCTTAATACTATTCCTCAAAGTAAAAAGCTCAACCTTGACAAGTGTAAGGTAATATGCATTGGAAGGTCTAATTTGAGGGAAAACATTTCAACTATTTGTACACATTGCTGGCTCTAAAGCAATATCACTTAGTAAGGAGACTTGAGCATCACTGGGGATAGATCAATGAAAACTTCCATTCAATGAGAAAGGCAGTCAAGAGAGCCATACAAGGAACACTAGAATTACACCAATTACCCCTTCCCGTGGAGTCCTGCATTCAACCGGGTCACACAGTTGCAAGGTACAGCAGAAACAAAGGATTCAGAGATGGACAATGAAGAGAACAGAAGCCTGGAGTTCCTTCCATGTGAACAAAAGAAGAGAGTGGGACCTTTTAGTTCAGAGGGTGAACATAAGGGTTTAGGAGGCAGTTTCACTATGCACATGTGGGTCCATAACTGTTTACTATGGGGTTTCTTGCATATTCCTCTGAAATATCCAACACTTGCCATGGTCATAGAGTGAAAAAACCCCCACCATCTGCTGGTCCAATCTGATATTGTAATTCCGATGCTCATGAAAGCAAGGGATAAATACTGTCATAACATGAGCACTTGCTTTACCCAAACATCTCAAACCTTCTTTGGATCCTTCCACTCCTGGGAGCAACTGTTAACACCAAATTGCCTGATAAATATCAGATGTGGACAGACATCCACCGGAGTATGCTCCCAAAATCATTTCTTCTGTGAAGATATGAATGCAAGGTTTTCAATGACAGAAGCGGTGATCTAACACACCTTGCTTCCCCCCATTGCTCACCTGGAGTTATTAGTAGTGTGTGGATTGGTGCAGGCCTTCCAAGGATTTAAACTCTCAGCTAATGCAGATGGTCAAACACGCTGTGCTAAAATCTGGAGAAAGCACCTAGGGGACAGGCACTCTGGAAGTTAAGCCTCAGGAACACCTTATTGCAAAAATAAACTTACAGGGTGACTTCAGGAAAATTCCAACTCAGGTAGTTACATTCTGACTATGTAAAATTCACTCTGCTGTTTCAGTGACATGGAATGGTGTTCTCCTGAAGCTTGTCCTGAAGTGTTGCTTAGTATTATCAGAGTAGGCTGCACCTTAGTGGGATACGAAGCTATCATTACACAGTTTTCAAAGGCATCGGAAATCCTTTGGGATGAAAAGCGATACACTGATGTAATATATACAATATTCCACATGCACACAGAAGGCTACACTGTGTGCAGATCAGGCCTACAGAATCACATGTAAATAAAGGTGCTGTTTTATAAGATTCTCAATGTTTGTGATGACCTTAAAATTCCACTCAGCATGATGAGATGCTCTTTCCCCTAAAGAGGTTAACACTTTTAGACTTCTTGAAAGGCAAGAAAAGGAGACGCCCATCAATATTGCACAGACTAGGGAAAAAAAACACTAAAAAACTGCCAAACTCCAAAATGACAGGACAGTATCTAATCTACAAATTCACCTCGACACAAACAATATTTCTTCACACAACGCAGTCAACCTGTAGAACTCATTACCAGGAAATGATGTGAAGGACAGAAAGATTACTAGGTTCGGAAAAGGATTAGCTAAGTTAATTGAGTATAAGTTCATCAACGGCTATTAGCCAAGATGGTCAGGGATGCAACCCTGTGCTGTGGGGACCCCCTAAACCCCTGACTGCTAGAAGGTGGGACTGGGGACAGGGGATGGATCACTCAAATTGCCCTGTTCTGTTTGCTCCCTCAGAAGCATCTAGAACTGGCCACTGCTGGAAGCATGGATACTAAACTAGGTAGACCATAGGTCTGTCCACTATCGCCATTCCTATGAAATGTCTTTCTGATTGATGGCTTATATTCTGAGGCATGAGACTATGTATATCCTA
Organism: Dermatemys mawii; assembly: GCA_007922305.1. NCBI lineage: Eukaryota > Metazoa > Chordata > Testudines > Dermatemydidae > Dermatemys > Dermatemys mawii. Next base: position 1,517,144 of record ML677374.1, read on the forward strand.
GCTAATGTAACTGTGGATGCTCTGGTTACCCATATACGTGTCAAGGACATTTGGTGAAACTACAAAGCCCTTGATGATCTCTTACTGAAGTGAATTCCACAGATTAATTATGTATTATACCAAAAAATTTTACCAGTTACATTGGTTCACTTTTAAGAATGTTCCCAAAGAAAGCCTTTGCCAACATCCCTCACCAAAGGCTCTTAAGCAAAGTAAGCTGTCATGGGATAAGAGGGAAGGTCCTCTCATGGATTGGTAACTGGTTAAAAGATAGGAAACAAAGGATAAGAATAAATGGTCAGTTTTCAGAATGGAGAAAGGTATATAGCGGTGTCCCCAGGGGTCTGTACGGGAACCAGTCCTATTCAACATATTCATAAATGATCTGGAAAAAGGGGTGAACAGTGAGGTGTCAACATTTGCAGATTATACAAAATTACTATAAAAAGTTAAGATGTAGATAAGACAGAAAATATATTGACTCTATACAAATCCATGGTATACTCACATCTTGAATACTGTGTGCAGATCTGTTCACCCCATCTCAAAAAAAGACATATTGGAATTGGAAAAGGTTCAGAAAAAGGCAACAAAAATGATTAGGGGTATGGAATGGCTGCCATACAAGGAGAGATTAATAAAATGAAACTTTTCAGCTTGCAAAAGAGATGATGCAGGGGAGAAGAGGGGAAAGAGATATGATAGAGGTCTATAAAATCATGACTGGTGTGGAGAAAGTAAGTAACACTTCCTTAAACACAAGAACCAGGGGTCACCAAATGAAATTAACAGGTGGCAAGTTTAAAACAAATAAAAGGAAATATTTCTTCACACAATGCAGTCAACCTGCGAAACTCTTTGCCAGAGGATGTTGTGAAGGCCAAGACTATAAGAGGATCTGAAAAAGAACTAGATAAGATCATGGAGGATAGGTCCATCAATGGCTATTAACCAGGATGGGCTGGGATGGTGTTCCTAGCCTCTGTTGCCAGAAGCTGGAAACGGGCAACAAGGGATGGGTCATTTGACAATTCCCTGTTCTGTTCATTCCCTCTGGGGACACCCCGCACTGGCACTGCTGGAAGGCAGGATATTGGGGTAGATGGACCTTTGGTCTGACCCAATATGGCCATTCTTATGTTCTACCAGACCTTCAGCTGGACACAGAATTTTTCCAGGTAGAAATACTAGTTTAAAAAATCCAAGCAGATTTTAAAAAAGCAAAACTGAAAATCCACCCAGATGTTTTCACATTTTATTGTAAAAGAACAAAGATACAAACAGACACAAACCTTCCCCCCCTTCCTCACATTCTGCTCCTGTTACTATTCCCGGTGGAAGGAGATTCTAGGAGTAGTTAACACAGTATCACCCCCCCCCCCCAAAAAAAAAAAAAAATTCACAGCATAAAGTCATAGCCTGTAGAGGTACATATTTTATAATGATATGGGGCTACTTGCTCAGGGAAGGTTTTTTTGGCCTGCTGGATCCTCAGTCCACTGCTAAATTCAAACCCCGCAGAGAGCACTCTCTAGTTCATTTAGTTTATTTCAAAACGTGACTCATGCACAGCAGACATCAGTGGAAAAGGCTCAAGTCAGGCTCAGGCACTAGATTTCCTCTGAACTTGCTGTTATGATATTTGCCTTTTACACTCTTGAGATGATACACTGAACACCTCTCGGGAAATGCAATTTGTAAAAAGTATGCTAAGGGTGGAATAAAAACCATCATAACTAGTTATACACAGCAAAGGCACAAACCTGCATGGCTACAACTGCACTCAAGTGTGCGGATAAGATTATGATCCATGGTGACAAGCAAGGTATTTTTCTCTCTAAATGGTGTTTATTTTTACAGCCCCTCGGCATCACAGAAGTCTACAAGGGAAGCTGGGCAAAAGCCATGGTGAGAACTACTGGTTGGGGAAGAACACAAGCAGCTCTTTGATAAGCTGACTGTGCCAAGTACTCCGGAATCATAGTTCAGTCACACAGAGTTTAGCCAATAACTCACTGTGGCAAGACAATTGCTTATACTTCCTTATTCTGGGCCCAGATCTACCCGTAAAACTTAAGTTAACTTACATACGTGACTCTGGCTGTGAAAACGTCACATCTCCAAGATGTAGTTAAGCCAGCCTAAGCCTGGTGTCGACACCACTATGTTGATGGAACAATTCTTCTGTCAAACTAGTTACTGCCTCTCAAGTGGGTGGATTTACTACCGTGATAGAAAAACCCTTTCCGTAGCTGTAATGTCTACACTACAGTGGCATGGTTGCAGCTCTGCCACTGTAGTGCTTTAAGTGTAAACCTTAATTTCACATCCCCAGAACAAAGCCACATTATATTCTGAATTACTTTAATGTTTTCACACACCTAAACTTGCTTCCTGGTTTGATCTTTTAAACGGCTAGATCTTGCATGGATTTCTACTGTATAAGCGTGTAATGCCTCTGACTGCCAGATGCTGGGACTGGGCAATGGATCATTTGATAAGTACCTTGTTCTGCTCATTTCTTTTGAAGTATCAGCCATTGGCCACTGTCAGAAGAAGGATCTTGGGCTAGATCAGGGTAGGCACCCTATGGCACACCTGTCAAAGGCAGCATGAAAGCTGATTTTCAGTGGCCCTCACACTGCCTGGGTCCCAGCCAGTGGTTCGGGGAGGGGGGGGCCTTGGCATTTTAATTTAATTTAAACACAACCTTATTTACTTTACATAAACAATAGTTTAGTTCTACATTATACACTTATAAAAAGAGACCTTCCAAAAATCTTAAGCTGTATTACTGGCACCCAAAACCTTAAATTAGAGTGAATAAATGAAGTCTTGGTACACCACTTTGAAAAGTTGCCGACTCCAGCGCTACATGAACCACTGATCTGACCCAGCATGGCCGTTCAGATGATTCCTTGCTACCACAAGATTTCCCTCACGTTCTAATGCACTGAGGATTGTATCAAAAGATAAACTTGCCTTCCTACTCTGGAAATTGCCTACTTTCTTCATAGTAGGCTTCTGCTAGTCATTACTGACCTAATGATTAAGGACCAGGTTTCCTAGAACACAGGAAAAGTCAAGAAAACATCACATATGGACTCAGTCTAGAAACAAAAACCCCAAAATGTGTGAGCGCTTAGGGGATGTCTTGAAGGGCAGCAATACTAATGTTGCTGCCTTTATGTCAATACCTGTGCTGAATGTGTCTTACAACTGAAGGCTGACAATATGCTTTTCTTATAATTTACACACATGCTTGGCACCCCACAAATGAGGTGTAGAGTATTACACACATAAGAACGTCCATACTTGGCCAGACCAATGATCCATATAGCCTAATATCCTGTCTTCTGCCAGCGATCAATGCTAGATGCTTCAAAGGGAATGAACAGAACAGGGCAATCATCAAGTGATCCATCCCCCGTTGTTCAGTTCCAGCATCTAGCAATCAGTGGCTTACGGACACCCACACGATGACCCATGGTATCCCTGACCATCTTGGCAAATAGCCATTGATGGACCTACCTACCATGAACTTCTCAAATTCTTTTTTTTTTAAAATCCAGTGATATGTTCTTGCGAAAGATTATATCAAAAGCTTCAATGGAGTTTTAAGTAATATTTCACCAGCCTTATACAGTATCAGGCAGAGTGACAACAGACAAGGATCTCAGAGAGGGCACAGTTCAAAAGGAGTTCTGCTCTAGTCACCACAACCACAGTTTAATTACAATTCACTTAGAAAGGCCTGAGGCACACACTGGTGTAACAGGCTTAGTCACATAGCTGTCAGGTTCCCAAACTGAGATGCTCCCCAGTACAGACTAACAGAGTGCTAGCACCATGAATATTTTGTTAAAAGCGCCTAGAATTAAAACTTCTGATTTATTATCCCACCTCTAAAGAAAGCAAATAATGTTTTTCCCATTTTTTCCCTCACTAATCAGTACCAAACAGAGGAACACACACCTTTATTGTATAACTAAGGCCCTGTATAAAATGTGAGTTTTTATTTTTAAAAAATTCATGAGTGTAAATGGCAAAGTATTGATTTCTCGTGGTTTGCATGCAATTAATTTTACAACTTAATTTAGTTAATGTATAGGTCAGCATGAATTTTACAAGTGTTAGGAAAATTCATTCTGTCCTTGAAATTGACCATCTAGGGCAATTTAAAAAAAAAAAAAAAAAAAAAAAATTTCATTGTAGACCTTTTCCATTTTAAAAAAATCATAGTCTGGGGGCGTTTTCATGATTTCTGTGGCCTCCATGAATTTGCATAGGGCCTTAACCAGTTGCCCTCCCTCCTTTTCGCAGGGGTGGGGTGGAAGAGAGAGTGGGGTGTAAAACAAGCCATACAAAACTTGCAGATGACTATATATTCTTGATTTTTTTCCAGCAGTGTTGAGCCTAGCAGATAGAACATCAGGTAACAAAAATTAAGGTCAAAGAACTTTTTACAAGTAATATTTAAGATCTGCATAGCCATTGTTAACCAATGAACATTATCCATTAGAAATCAAATCCAATTAAAATCTCCTTGCTAAAAGAAGTGCCTGTAGGTACTAGAAAACCTTTGAGAAGACTCTCCCATGAGCCACACCTACAGATGCGATAACATGCTGGAAGAGGGCAGCTAGAAAGTAAAACCATAATGGGTGACTACTGAGCAGAACAATGGATTCAAACTAAGTCAGAGTTACTTAAAAAACACTTCACTAAACCAAATAGTTCAGCAAGATGCAGCATCTTTAACACAGAGATTTCACTGTCGCAGTAAAAACTGATGATCACAATTTTCAAAACGTTAAAGAGTTACAGTTCAACATAAAAACATTTTTCCCTAGGCAGGGTAGCACGCCTTTTTAGTTTTTATCAGTGATCTTATCTTGTACCTTTCAAACAATGTTACTTGTAATTTCAATACATTTTCTATTAAGTTTAGTTCATTTGATACAGGAGCGTGTGTGTGTAGGAATCATGTTTAAGTTCAGCTATTACAGCACATCTTGTTGATTCTGATAGAGTCCCACTGATGACTGGGAAACCCAATTGCTGTGGTTCAGTTCGGAGAGTAGCAGCAACCAATGGGTTGACCAGCAGGCACACTTCACTGTGTACATGTTAAATCAACCATAAGAAGATTTTACAAGAGCATGCACCCACATACTGAAGAGAATGATACTTTAAGGGTCCTGAATTACACACTTAAAACATTCCGTTTCTTAAGTTGTGAAAAACCAAACTCCCAAAAATTCTAAGTTCTGCGCACAGCATTATTCCTAGTTACATTTTTTTCCAGAGCATTAGTGTAAACTGAAAAAGCAAAACCGAAGTTGATCAAGAGAGCTTACCAGAGCTGCTATGGCTGATCATGTTACTGTGTTTAAAGGCACATAAAGAATGACTTTTTTTTTTTAATTAAGTAACCAGACCAGTGCAATTGCTTCTTTCATTAACTTTAATATCTCAGATTCCACATTGTTTTTGACACCACCCAAATACCAAATGTAATTAAAGCATAAGAATTTGGCAAGCAGCGAGTTTATCTTTAATAAAATATTTTAAATTAACAGGTGTAAATAGCACAAGTTGTTTTCTTACACAACTTTAAAATATTATGGTCTCTTCTAACAGTTATGAGCTCAAAAAGAAGCTTAAATTAAGTCCAAGTCTCTGTGTTCCAGGCTTACTTCAAAGACCTTTTAAAGGACAGATTTTGCTAGTATATTGTTCACATAAAAGGAGGATCTAGTTTTGATAGTAAACATTCCAACTTAAGTTTTAAGTTCATTTAAACCTACAAAGAGCCAACGTGCAAGCCTTTTTAAAGTTATTAGTAATTTCAGTATGAAGCTACACTTCAACACTACATGTAAATGAATGAACTTAAACTTTGTCCAATTCACTATTACCTAGCTGAGAGCTAGTTATCTTATGGCAGGATGTCCAGAGCACCTATTTTGATGGCCATTAGAAGACCAAATCACTGAAATTAAGGCAGCAGCTCAGCATCTGGATGCCTCAAAGATTTTTTTCAGTCACAAAAAAAACAAACAAACAAGAGAAGGGGAGGAATCAAGACCCAAAAGTGAAAAATCAAAATTAACTCCGAAATGATTAACTACACTGAATGCTAGCTTGAGATAGGGTCAAGAGAAATCTAGATCTGAATAAGGTACAGAAAATTATTCGTGTCGTAGTAGTTGAACAGAGTTCATATGTAGAATGGAAAATTGTCAAATGATGTGACTCAGAAAATAAAATATGTAAAACTGAAGCTAGTTTAGTTTCATCTGCCTCTCTTAGCGAGCTCTGTTACTCCAATTCTTCAACAGCATGCCAGAGGACTGCCAAATCAGAAAGGGGAAACAGAGCCAAACACTCCAAATGTAAACATGGTGAGGCAAGTGTTGCAAAAATGTTTGCTAGAACTAGCAGCCAGTGCTCAATGCAACGCTTTTATCCTGTGATGGCCACAAAATTCATCTGGTTCAGAACAAGAGGCAATTAAAGGAAATCTTGGGAGGGGACACAAGAGATTCACAATTTTGGTATGTCACCTTTGTCACGTAAAGAGCCATACTCACTCCAAAAGGAAGTTGATTAATTTCAGACAACATAAGTTGCTTCAGTATTCCAACAACCTTGTACTCAGGAGCCAAACAAATAGGCAATTGTAAATCAGAATCTAACTGAATGCTATGGTTCAGTAATTTGAGAGCTCCTTTCACACTAGGAAAAATTAATAGCACTTCTTTAAAAAAAGTCAGTTTACCTGCTTTGTTTTGTAACTTCTATTGCCATTTTTACTAGTTATCTATTTTAAACTTGTGCTTTTCCTCTCAATTGCTTTCTGCTTAATCCTTCAGAAAAGCCATATGGAAGTTCTGAAATCACAATTTCTGTGGATAGATCTCAAGCACAGGATATGAGTTTACTGACGGATCAGGCAGGAGGGAGGAGAGAGAAAAAACTAATAGCTACATGCATCTAAAACAAGGGGATAAGAATAGCACAGAATGTCACTAAATAAGAAAACTGCTTTTGCATCATTTTAAAATAGTTTATCCCACCTCAAAGGCACCCTTGGAATCAAATTTTGAAATAAAATTTGAGTAAAAACTCCACTGCATTATTTCTACACTGTTCAATAACTTACATTCACAGTAATCACATTAGTGACAAATTAATATGCAAGCTTCCTAACCAAAACCGGAGTTTTAAAAGCTAAAAACCAATAAAACTTCCTTGGAAAAAGCCGGTAAGTGGAAAAAACATTCTATGCAAAACTTAAATCTGAAGAACAGCCAACATATCTGAATATAGCAGACTCAGCATCATAGGCAATCTAGTGAAAAGGGATCTACAAAATTTTCCGTAACTATTACCCCCATCTGAATTATTTGCAACAACACTGATGAAATCCGATGTAAGCAAAGAAAATACAGATTTTATCTGGTTTTTCCCCAAACTATAATCTTTCTTGGACAAGATTACAAGAGTGGTCAAATACATAATAGATGAATCAGAAATCTGTTCCACTCACATGAAGTCATTCTGGGGCTGACAACCCACTTGTAACTACAAAGAACTTGGTAAAACTGCTCTTTGAGCAGGTAAATACACTGTAATTAGATCTGGAAATATTCAAAGCAATCATCTTTTTTCAGCTGACTTTCAAACGTGTGGCAATACTGTAGAAGTAAAGATATGCTTAAGAACAAAACAAAGGACTTTAGGAAGATCTGGTCTCTCTGAGAACACCAAAACACTGTAAACCAAATCAAAAATGGAACCACAATAACTGCCTGGATTATATTTCAAGACTTGCTTACAGGAACATATCTTCCAAGCAAACACAATAGATTACAGAATGAATTTCAATAAACATGGGTAAGAACTCACCCCCACTATTAAAATGGACTATGGAAGCAGATAACCTCACTGCATAATTTTGGTTTGTTTTCTTTTTAAGTTAAAACATGCAGATTGTTGCTTTGGAGATATGTATTTACCTAATCAAGGTACAATAATGTAGCAAGCAAATTACAAGTATTGTATATGTGGGAGGCAGTGTGACCTAGTGGATAGTGCACTGGATTGGCGCTAGGGAGACAGGTTCAATTCCAGGCTATGCCACTTCCCCGGTGGCCATGTCACTTCCCCTCCTTATCCTTTACAGATAGTACTGACTTCCTCAACAAAGTGCTTCAGGGTGTACTACTGAAGAGCTCTAAATAAAAATCAGGTATTGTCAAATACTGTTTTCCTTTGTCACAGAAGTTTTAGAACAGTGAAAACAGTATTGAGGGAAATGCCTGGAAGATGCCTTAAACAGTTAGCAGAATTTACAAGATGGCTATAGATTGAATATAAACTTAAATAGGCCACTGTTTAAATTTATTTAAAGGAAGCATTACTGAAAGACTGTAGAATAAGAGGGAAAAGCATGTACTGCATTCGTGCTCAATGGAACGAGGTTTACTTTAAGCAAGATGTACGAAGTCAAGACGAAACCCAAGTGTCCTTTTGAGGCAACTTGTCTCATTTGCATGCATTTACGGAGTGGTATGCAAGCCTTTGGAAATGAGAACAAGAAAGCAGCCCATCCTTTACTTCTGCTGAAGAAAAAGCCAGTTAAAAGCAAATTTAAGCCAAAAATTATTTGACTACTGTACCTGCACTAACTGTGGGGTTTACCTTACAAACCCCTTAGCCTGGAGAGCAGTCTCACTGAAGTCAACAGGACTACTTAAGTGAGAAAGGGCTTGCAGGTTAGGGCCCTGTATTCATATAATGAAAATAGTAGCTAATCAGTTGGGTGTAATTTAGTTCTATCAATTGTAGGAAAAAGGTAACTTCACAAAAGTCTCTAAATTGAATAAAATTACCATGGTTTCCCCATGCAGATTAAAAAAACAGAAACTTTTGCCAACTTAAATCATAAAGTATATGCATAGCTAATATCTCCATGATTAAAGTGGATATTGAGTTATGATCAAGAGACCAGCTTTTAAGTAAGTGAGAAACTCTATATGGACCATTTCCCTCCCAAAAATTCTCAAGGTTTCTAGCACCTAGCCTGCTTCAACAAATGAGACTCAAAACTGTATGAAGGCTTAACATTTTAGGCACTTCATTCAACTTCATCAGGTTCAGTTTATATTAACAGTAACTTGTTTGTGTTCAACTACTGAGCCCTACATTGTAAAACAATCCTGTCCTAAAACGACAGCTATCTGAAGGAGCTGTGTGAGCTCCCAAGTTTGGCTCTTTCACCAAGTGAAGTTGGCCCAGCAAAAGATGACCTCACCCACCTTGTCTAATTACTAAACAGATTAAAACAAAAACACGAAACCATATGTTCTCCAGCAGATTTTAAGTGCTCTATATAATAAAACTACCCAGAGAACTTCTTCCAGGTAGAAATGATGGTATCGTGGATTATAAAAATGGAGCTTCCCGTCTTGAGTAGATAGACCCACAGAATGGTAACAGGACACTCCCTACAGAATTCTGACCAGACAGTTAATCTTCCTGGTATCAGTAATCACTGTAATAAGTGCCATAAGACATGCAATTAGCATATTAAAAAGTACAACCATTCAGCTAAAGTCAGAAGGAGACAACTGTAGCCAAGTAGGAAACAAAGATCCAAGGCAGGAAAGACAATAAGGAATGTGATTAAAAAATCTCTCTCCAAGGAAGAATACCGATTGGCCAGAACTTCGTTGCTCTGACTTCCCCTGTTCCCTCCCTCATCCCATTATTCACTTTGGCTGTCTGAATTTCACGAGCCCGAGTCAATTGCTGAACAGATATATGCAAATTTGCTTTCGATGCACCTGGGCTCCTTCTACAGAAGCAAAAAATAGCTTCTCAGGGCAGAAACTGAAGCTCAGACATCTCCTGACTTTACTGGTTTGCTTTTTGTGACTAGCTTGGGAGGCTTCCCGGTAATGCACAGGGAAGGTCCGGTCCCTCCCCCAACAGCAGCCACTATGCACTAAAAGCACACATTTCCAAACAACCACCGACGATTAGCAACAGGAGCACAAAACTACAGGCAAGCTGTCCCTGAATTCGTATTGGTCACTCCTACAAGATGGAACAGGCAGGTCTAAAGGATAGGAGGAAGGAGAAAGCAATAAGAGGAGGGTCAATTTTCAAGTTCAGAGGCCTGGATCAACGCCAGGAAGATACTTCTGTATTCAAAATACTACAGTAACGGTGCAAGGGTTTGGAAGTGCTATATGCAGCCAAAATGGCGCTGAGAATAAAAATATAATTTAAAGGAAGGTCGCCATATTGTAAACAGTGAGGCAGGGAGAGACACAGAGACAGCAACCTCCATTATTCCCAGCAGCTGCAGCAGCACTGAGGCGCTCAGCAATGTCTGGCCAGTCCAAGAGAAGCAGAGGCGACTTCCCACCCACCGCAGCCCCAAAGGGATCCCCCCGCAAGGCAGCCCTGAAGATGGAGCAGGAAGAAAAGCAACTTCAAGGCTGACCCCCCGGCTGCATACAATAAAGGCAACGCAAATCGCCGGCCAACAGCACCGCTTGGCTCGGCAGCTCCTCGGCAAGAGAAGAGGAACCTCCCATCTAACCTGAGCGAGCTGCTGAGCCCCACGGAAAGGGGGCTCGGGGACTCCCCACCTCCGGAGGAGCCGGCGCTCGCAGCCCGGTTTTGTCCCTGCACACAATGCGCCGGGCTCGCGGGCAGGACTCGGGCGGGCGCCGGGCCTTACCAGCACTGGAGGTGGAAAGCGGCCGGGCAGTGATCGCAGCACAGCAGATCGCCTCCCTCCTTGCAGCTATCGCACGAATCATGGTTCGTGGCCCTGCCGCTTCGCCGGGCCTCCTTCTCGGGCCGCCGGCTCCGCTTCTCGCCGTCCTCGCTCTTCGGGGGCGCCAGCAGGGCTTGGATTTGCTGCGCACACAAACAGAGGAGCGGTGAGGGGCTGGGCTGGGCCCGGGGGCACGGGCCCCACCCCGCCCGCCCGCCCGGGGATGGCGGGCCGGCTCCGTCCCTCCGCGCTGCCTTCTATGGGCAGCGGGGGCTCCCGGCAGCCCGGCCCCCCGCGGCCCGCGCCATTGCCCCGGCCCGGCTCACCTCCATCAGCCCCCCCGGAGGTGTCCAGGTCGTACACGATCGTCTTGGTCTCCATCTTGCCCCACATTCATCCAGCCCGGGCGCGGCGGGGGGCCCGGCCCCACGGGCCCCGGCCCCTCCGCGGGGGCAGCGGCGGCTCCTGGCGCGCTCTCCGGGACAGGAGGGATGGGCCCAAGGCGGCTGCCCCGGCCAGGCGGGGCCTCAGGCCAGTCCCGGCGCAGGGCCGGCTCGGTGCGGGCGGGGGCCCCTCGCCCCGGGGGAGGCGGCGGCGGCGCTCGGCCTAGCCCACGGGCCGCTGCTGCTTCCCCGTCCTCCTCCTGCCGGGCCCGGGGGAGGCTGCGGGGGGCCCCGCGCCCAGTGCCATGCCGGGGAAGGGACGGGCGGGACCTGCGCAGGGACTCCGGGCTCGCCTGGGCTCCGCTCCCTCCGCCTCAGACACACAGGAGACACCGCTGGCTGCTTAGGGCCCCGCCACCGCGCACCCCGCGCAGGCGCAGCCCGCCCGGGCCCGGACACCCCCGCCGCGCAGGCGCAGCCCGCCCGGGCCAGGACACCGACGCGCAGGCGCAGCCCGCCCGGGCCAGGACACCGGAACCGCGCCACCGCGCGCGCAAGCGCAGCCGAGGTTGGCCCGGACACCACCACGCAGGCGCATCCCAGGTGGCACACGCGCCCCCCTTCGCCCAGGCGCGATGCAGTTAGGCGCCATTCCCGCGCAGGCGCACATCGAACACCGTCTAGCTCGCTCCCGACGCAGACTCACTCCGACCGGCGCGGCCAAGAACCCCGCCCCGATCTATCCCCGCGCAAGCGCAGTTCAGACTGCCCGTGTGTTCCACGCGCATGCGTATGTCCTCCCTTTGTGGGCGAGGTCGGCGCAGCTGCAATGGGCCGGGCGTGCCGACAGGCGGCGCGCTCGCAGGGCGGCTGAGGCGGGGCGCTGTGCTCGGCGCTGTACAAGGAGGGACGCGCCCAGCCAGATCCTGCGGGGGGGAGTGCCTGATCACATCCTTCACCCTGGGGGGCTCGTGTCTGCAAACCATGGCCCTGGCAGCTGGGGATCCCTTGGCTTTCGCAGCCCGGCAGCACTGGGGAGCATGGGGCAAGGAGGGACCACTCCCATCTGTGTTCACTGCCCCTCCCGCCCCTTAGGCACTGGCCTGAGGGTACCCCAACGCTGACTAGGGTAGATGGGCTGGTGTCCAAGGGGAGGAGGTTTAAGGTGGAACAGAAACATGCCAGGGGAGGGGGAGAGGGTCTGAAACTGTCTTTTTATCCCAGAACCACTCCAGCATGGCAGCCAGCTGTTGTCACGGGAAACCTTGCCCTGTGCTTGAGAGCCTGTCTGTAGCAGGGAAGGCAGGTTAGGTGCTGCACCCAGTCTGTCCTTGGCCTCTTGGAGCCAGCCGCCAAGAGTGCTACTTGTGGGTTGAGAGGGGAGACTGAAGGGGACTGAGACCGCCCCTCTCCAGCTCACCCGATAACGACCGCATGATGTCTAGTCACTCTTGACCTGGGCTGGATTTGAATGGCTGCACTAGATCTGAAAGGCCTGGTCTTCGGCCCCGTTCAGCCCTCTCTGCAAGGCGCAGCTCTTCGGAGGTTGCTCAACCTTCCCAGGCGACTGACACCAGCAACAGCAGCCCGTACCAGAAGGGTTAGCCAGGAATGAGCTTCTTCGGGGTCGGGGTGGGGGGCTCACAGCTCTGATGAGTTTCTGTGGCAGTCCTGGGCCAGCGAGAGAGCCCTCTGCCTGCTGCTCTGAGCCCTGCATGGCTCCCTGTCCTTGCATGCACGCAGGAGGAAGTGGCTTCCGCTGACTAACAGTAGTAGCAGCAGTAGCTTCAAGGTTGGTTGTGTGGCTTGCAGCCGTGATGAGTTAAACGCCATGCAGTTGTAGTTGGGCCTCACAGCACATGTTGGGGAATTGCTGCCTTTTTGGAGCCGGGTGCCGCTAGCAGCGTTTGCAACGTGCTTGTGATTTCTGTGCTAAGCGCTACAGATGTCATTGCTCCGAAGGGTCCCCGCATTAAAATGCTTACGGGCCAGAAAGCCACTGGAATGCTGCACTTTGTGGCTGGGGAGTCAGCATTACCGAGCCACCATCACACTCCAGCAAGCAGACTACTGTTACGGAGTCCCCGGCGATGCTCTGGAACTGTCCTCTGCGAAGCCAGTCAGGACTCTGGGGGGAAGCTTCCTTTCTGTGAACAGCCTGTCTCCAGGGCTAGGAGCTTCACAGCTTCCACCTTCCTGGGGCTGACCTCAGAGCATTCAGCACCTTCTGCCCCTCCGTGCGCTCCCCACAACGAGCCCAGCCAGGCAGGGTCCTGGGGAAGCCCGTGGGTCTGCACCCCAACTCCACAGTCAGATGTGACTCTCAGCCAGCCAGTAAAATAGAGGTTTATTCGATGACAGGACCATGATCTAAAAGAGCTTGTAGGTAGCGTGAACGCGACCCCTTCGCTGGGTCCATTTTGGGGACCAAAGAGACAGACAGCCTGCTTGAAGCTCTCCCCCTGCCCCCAGCCAGATCCAGACTGACCCCTTCCACCAGCCCGTCCTCTGCTTTCCTTTGTCTCTCGGGCAGGCCAGAAGGTCACCTGACCTCCCTCCAACAGTTTCAGCTGACACCGTGCAGAGAGGGAGAGGGGCCCAGGCCCAAGACAGGGCATCAGCTACTTACTTACATTGGCCCTTTGCTCTGCACCAACTACACACCCTTATCCCTCCACATAGACACTCAAGACATGCAGAGGGAAAACTGAGGCACCCATCTAATATCCAGAGGAAACATTAAGAACGTTCCCACGCCGTTACAACTACACAGTGCACTATTGTCTCACAAGCCCATTTCACGTCCCAGCATGCCAAGCACCAGGATCTCTCTCACTCCTCTCCACTGGCCTCCTCCTTCCCGCTGCTGCATGCAGGGCTGTCGCCACTGGGGCAGTCATCGCGGGGGCCTCCCCTGTGGTGGGTTCATCACCTGTCTGCCTGTGCCCGAAGAAATGCAGCCTGTGGAGCGGTCGTGAGCAGGAAGTGTGGCTGTGGGTGGCCCACAGCCCAGCTGCGCTTCCCTTCTGTGCAGCAGGTTTCCTGGTACATGCTTGTAGCTGGGCCTGCTGCAGGGTGTGATCTCCTATTTGCTGCACTCCACAGTGCTGGCCTGGGCTGCAGCAACACAGACCACATCCCGCGCTGAGCACCTGGTTGCTACAGGGAGTGAGAGGTGGACCAGGGCCACCCTTCCCCACAGGTCTCAGGACACTCTCTGTCCTTAGCACTGGGCCAGTCGCTATCTCCCTGAAAGGGACGAATTGGCCAGAAGGCTCCACCCCTGCCAGGTTAGTGTTCGAACTCAGCCTGGTGCTGGCTGCTGGGGTGGCGCTAAGGAGGGTTCAGGAATGTTAGCACCTGCTCTTCCTCCTGAGCCGGCCATTTCAGTTCTTCAGGCATGAGAAAGCAAATGAAGCAGCCCCCCCCGCGTCCCTCCCCCAAGCTCTGGTGCCCGAGAGGACGCCCCGAGGGTCTGTGCTCTTGATGCTCCCTAGTAACCCACTGGCAGGCAGCAGTGAAGCAATCCAGCGACCAGGGCGTCAATGCCTATGGGCCGCTCAGCTCTCACACATGCGAACCGCAGGGGGTGGAGGCGAAGATTAGGCAAGTCACAGGCTGGCGTGACAAGGGGGTGCAGCAGTGTTACCCACCTGGCAGCTGCATGAGGGCAGCGGTGTAGCAGGGTGTGGAATCAAACACACACTCCCATCTCACATCATCAGCCCGGCTTCTCCTGGCAGGGCAGCCACTTGGTGCTAGAGCAGTGGGAACCTGGTAAGCACCCCCCCCACCCCCCGGCCATCCGAGCTGGGCTCATCCAATTGCTGCGCAGTCTCTGGCGCGCTTGTCTTTTTGGAGAAAACTCTCTGCCTGGGGGAGGTGTTTGGGGGTGGTTTGTTTAATTTGGGGGATGGGGGGGCTGCAAGGGGCCTTCTTCCATCAGTGGAAAGGGCTTTTCAGCGAGGAACGGTCAGCAGACAGGCTTGGATTCCCCTGATCCCCTCTGGAACATCGTCCGCACCCAGGTCCCCAGCACTCACACCCTTCCCCGGGCCTTTGGGATCCGCATGCTCCCAGGGGAGCGCTGCTGGCACGTGGCTCCTAGCTTCAAATCCAGCTCTGGGTGGATGGCCCTAGGGCAGCCTTCTCCTGCCAGCAGCAGCTGACTGGGTACCTGTGAAGAGATGGGACACAGGCCTGGCACACTCCCGGCATCGCAGAAGAAGGCAGCTGTGCCCCCCAGCTGACTGTGCAGTGTGTCTGCAGAGACAGACGGGGATCCGGAAAGTCCCCTGCGGCTGCCCTTCCCCTTCCCCCCGAGTGTGGCTCTGAACCATCCCGCTCCGTTCAGGACAGTGCTGAGTTTCCCAAGCTGGGGGGGGGGGGGGGGGGGGTGTTGAGACCCTGAATATGTCTGCAGTGGGGAGTAGGCTCAGACATCACCCCGGGGTTTCAGTGGGTCACCCTAAACACACACCAGTGGTTCTTTTGGCTGCCGGAGGGATGGGGGAGCGCTGACAGGTGAGGAGAGGACGCCCCGCCTCAGGCAGAGAATTGGGCCGCCTGCCGCTCTTGTTCCAGAGGAAGAAGAGGAGGGTCCCCAGGGGAGGTGCAGCCCCCCCGGAACACGGCACCACCACGCCGAGCAGGTTCTTCTAAAATACCAGTTTATTAAGGAAACAACTGAAAGAAAAGCCTGGCTCTTCTCCACAGGACGGACCGGGCAGCAGAAAGCTGGGACTATACATAACATTTTACACATGAAAAGCTTCCTGTCCAGGCTGGGACTCGCCAGGCCCAGGGGCTCTGACTGGGTCGGGGGGCAGCAGCACTAAGTCCCCCTTTCCCTAGCGAGGGGCAAGACCTCACTGCCCTGCACAAGCGCTCTTGCCTCTCATGAAGACCATGCGGGGCTCCCTGTCCCCCAAGCACCGGTGCCCCGTGCTGGTGGGATGCCCTGTCCTGTCTGTCTCCCCAGCCCAGCCTGCTGCTCCTCACTCCCTCTCACAGAGAACAGCCTGGCACACCCCATGGCTAGGCTGGCAGGCAAGGGGCCCTGGCAAATGGGATGAGAGCCACTTGGGCAGATGTCTCTCTCAAAGCCTCCGCAGCGCTCTCTGTGAAGCAGCCAAACACTCACTCCTGTCCTGGCCCCACGCTAGGGTCTCTGCAGCAGCGGGACAGCGATTCAGAAGGGCCCGCGAGGCGGGGGGGGAGGGGGGGGAGCTGGGCTAGACCCCTGGGGAAGCAGGAGGATTCTGCCTGAAGGCTGGAGCTGGCTGAGGCTTGTGGCCACCACCTCAGGGAGAACGGCATCCTGAGCGCAGGGGCCTGGCAGGTGCACCTGGGTGGGAGAAACATCTCCACGCCCCAGTCTCCTGCAGGGGCTGGGCCTGCAGCCAGGGATTGTCTGCAAAAGGCCACACTGCCGCCCCAGCACTGCCCCAGCCCACGTACAGAACCCACCAGGGGTCTCCTCGGGCCACATGTGACCAAGCTGGTGCCCACACCTGTCTGCCCCGCCAGACATGTGGCTGGAAAGAGGCTGGCGGGGCCCAGGGCTGGCTGTGCCCACAGCCAGAGCCTGGCTAACTGGGGAGCTCGATACTCAACACCTGCCCTCACTGCTTTCCATGCCCAGGCAGGGGAGGGAGTTGGTCTGGAGATCACTGTCCTGGGAGCTTTGTGGCAGGCTGGGGGGGTCCCTCAGACTGCCTCCCATTGGCTAACCAAGGTGCCCTGAAGCCCACGGGGCAGGATTCACCCTCAGGCAGGATGGCTGCCTATGGAGCTGGACAGGTCGCCCCGCAGGTCCACACGCGCGCTGAGTGACCTGTCCCCGTCTGTGACCGTCCCCAGCCCCTCTGGGCTGGGGCCGGCGCTGATGTGAGCAGGTGAAGCCGGGTGACCTGCAGGGGGCTGGCAAATGAGCGCCAAGCGTGGAGCCCAGCCACATGGAGGTGCCACATCAGGGTGGGGCTGCTGGTTCCCAGCCCGTTCCTGTGCCTCTGGAATCACCTGCCCCCTTGGGGGCTGGGCGGAGGGTTTACATGCTGCCCACCACTCACAACCTGGGGGAAACTTGGACTTAGCCAGGGCCGATCCTCCTCCAGTGCCCCATGCCTACTGGGCAGCTGGGGGTTCCCCCCAGTGAGACCCAGCCGCGGGGCTGAGCCTGGGGTCGCTGCTGCCCTCTCTGCAGGCCCTGAGCCTGGGGTTGCATTGTAGTCCTGTGGCTCTCACTGAGTACAAGACCCCCCCGTCTCTCTCTGCCCTGTGCTTGCCCACTCCAGCCTGCCTGGGCCACCCCCTTGCTGGTCAGCATTAGCTGAGGCTGCTGTTTTATGCCCTCCCCAGAGCATAGGGCAGCGAGGCCAGAGCACATTAGAGCTGTCCCTGTCCCAGGCGCTGGGTCCTTGGCCCAGGCCCATGTTACCGCCACTTTGTCTCGGACCTGCACGGCAGAAGCTCTGCATCCGGCACCGCCTCACGGCCTGCATCTGCACCGTGCTGGGAGCCATCTCTGTCCAGGCCGGGCCCTTGCCAGGGCCACTGGAATTCAGGCTGCAGCCACTGCCGGCTTGGCTCAGGCCCTCCCTTTAAACCGGGGGAAAGAGGGCTGGGAATGCCCCCTTGCCAAGCCTGGCTGCAATGACCCGCTGCTGCTCATGCAAAGAGAATGCGGGGAAGTCTGGGCCCTACCCTATGAGCCTCCTCCTAGGTCCCAAGGGGCCCTTGATCACCCAGCCTGAGCCTGTATAGCACAGGCTGGAGACCCCCCCCAGTAACCCCTCGGGCACAGCTGGTAGAAAAATAGCCCAGCCTGATTTAAAAATGATCAGTGACCGAGAATCCGCCCCAGCTCTGGGCCACGTGTTCCAAAGAGTCATTCCTCTCACTGCTAACAATTAACACCTTCCTTGGGCCAGTCTGAACTCCCTAGCTTCAGCTTCCAGCCACTGGCTGGGTTAGACCCTTCCCCGCTACATGGACGAGCCAGCACACTAGCGAATGTTTGTTCATCACGTAGATATCTATAGATGGGGATCAAGTCACCCAAAACCTTCCCAGTCTCTCACTAACCCGTTCCTCGTTCTGGGGGCTCTTCTCGGAGCCCTCCCCCATTTATCACCATCCTTGAATTGCGGACCCCAGAACGGGACCCAGGAGTCCAGCAGCGCTTGCCCCAGTGCCAGACACAGAGGTAAAAGCTTTTTTCAGTCACTGCTTGACATGACACGTCCCCCAGCCTGTAACACGGCCTGCAGTCTCTGTTTCTCTACGCTGACATTAGCCCTACTCCAACAGTTTACCACACGATCCATATTGCTCTGTAGCAGTGACCTGGCCTCTTCACTGTGCACCACACCCCCAGTCGTGTGTCATCCGCAAACTTCATCAGGGATTGATGATGTGAAATATTACCGGGCCAAGAACTGCCCCCCTGGACACACCTGTCTGATGACGATTCCCCGCCTACAGTGACATTCGGAGACCTATTCCCTACCAGCTTTTAGTCCACGGGATGTGGGCTAGGTTGATTTGACAGAATTTGAACGTTAAAGTCGTTTTTACCCTGGCCCCGGAGGCTGGCAGCGGGGGCAGGGCTGCGTTAGTGGGAGGTGACTCAGGGTCTCACACAGCGAGACACAGCGCTGGATAGTCAGGGTTCTGTGTGCCCAGGGGCAGTGCCATGCCAGCATTCCCCTAGCCTACAGCCACGAGCTAATGAAATCCCCTGCATTCGGCTACCCCGCTACACACACCGAGCGAGGCGGGGAGCTGCAAATACTCATTGAGGTACGATGTGTCTCTGAGGAGTTCCAGGACTGGTGTCTTGCTTCAATGCGCCAGGCTCAGAGCCTCCTTCTCCTGCACCATCCAGGATGTGCCAGAGGAGGGCAATCTTGTATTTGGCTCCAGCGGCTCATCTCCATGGCTCCCCCCATCCCGTGATCAGGGCTGCAGGCAGGATTCGGCCCCAGCTCCAGTCACTCCCTGTCTGAGGAGCAGGAGAGAGTGACTGCAAAACGTCCAGTTCCACGGCATGCCAACCGAGAGCTGGGATGTCTGGGATGTGGTGGGGTCCAGGGGCAGTGCACAGCTCCACCCGCGGCCGGCTCAGGCTGGCTGCACACTCAGGCAGGCGATGCTACGCCGCTGATTTTCAGTTTTCTCCACAAGCACAAGGGCGAGAACCATCCCGGCTGAGAGCGAAGCCTGGAGCTGACTTGGCAGCGGACTCCTCACCCCTGGAGTGGGCAGGTCCCGGATCAGATCCCACGAGCTACAGCTCAGCACCTGGGACACGAGGGGCTGAACAGGCTTGTGGGAATAAAGTGTCTCCTTGGCTCCCTTTCCCCTCCTCGGGGCTGGGCCAGGCTGGCAATGGGAGCCCAGCACCCCGGGGGCAGCGTTATCCCCGGCCAGGGTGGGCGGAGCAGGAGGACGTGTGGCTGGCTCTGGCCTGGCCTGGCAGGTCCTGTGCACGGCTCCAAGTGGCGTGACAGAATCCCGGGCCCATCACACCCACATGGAGCCCAGAGCCTCCCAGTTTCTGTGTGCACAGACCCTGCTGGGCTGGGGCTGGGCGGGCCACGCCGGGGAGCTGGGCCGCTGGGCAGAGTCTCCTGGCGACAATATTTACAGTCCCTTCTCGCAGGACGCCGGCAGGGTGTCCGGAGGGGCCAGTCGGCGTGGGGGGGGCCGAGGACAGTGCTGCTGGGGCTGCCCCTCCTCCTGGCTCAGCTCAGCTCGTCCTAGATGGAAACCTCATATTCCCTCGTGTCCTGGAAAGGAAACAGACTGCAGGGGGTTGGACTCTTGCCAGTGCTGCCGGGGCGTTGTCCCCCAACCCTACTAGGGGACAGCGTCCCCACATTCCCCTCCCCATACCTCACATGTTCCCTTCCTCCCCCTTCCTGGGGGGCAGCGTCCCTCCTCCACCTTTGCGCCCCCACTTGGACCTCCCTTTGGGATTGGATATTGCTGCACAGAATGACACCCTCCCTCCTGGCTCCACACACATACTGGGGGGCTGGGGGCAGTTCCAGCAAGGGCCCAGGGCACTCCCCAGGGGAGGTGCATGGGGCTGCCCCTCTGCAGCCCTCTAGTCAGGCCCGAGCCAGCCCCCTGCTCCTGGCAGTCAGGGCAGTGCCCCAAGCACCTGCTGTCTACCTGGGTCGACAGCCCGGTGGAGCCCCAGGACTGGTGGGTCCCGGCTGAGCGGGGGTCAGTACTTACTCCTGTCTCATAGGCCGTGTTGTCAAAGGCGGATTCCACGGTGATGTGATCATAGGGGTGAGAACCAGACAGGGGCAGCTGCAGGGACGGTTTCCCCTGGACTCTGCAGGGGACAGAGACGAGCAGACAGTGACTCAAGCTGGCAGAGCACTGATGGGCTGAGCAGGAGGGCAGATGGGGCCAGAAAGGGGGGCAGAGGGGCAAGGGGCAGGCAGGGCTGAGCAAGGGGCAGGCAGGGCTGGACGGGAGGCAGATAGGGCCGGGCAGAAGGCAGACGGGGGGCAGATCCCACACCCCCGGCACTCACCTGGAGAAGTAGAAGTAAATGCCTCCGATGAGCAGTGCCACGGCCAGCACGGGCAGGAAGATGGCGACGGCGACGTTGGGGCCCTCCCGCAGGTTCCCCGAGGGCGAGACCTTGGTGACTGCGGAGGAGACGGGAAAGGGAGGGGGAGGGGCACAGAGCCCCAGGGCAGGGGAAGAAGAGAATTTACCAGGGATGAAACCAGACTCTTTGGGCAGCTCGGTGGGGAC
Source organism: Dermatemys mawii (assembly GCA_007922305.1). Classification (NCBI taxonomy): domain Eukaryota; kingdom Metazoa; phylum Chordata; order Testudines; family Dermatemydidae; genus Dermatemys; species Dermatemys mawii. Next base: position 1,538,105 of record ML677374.1, read on the forward strand.
AAGGGGAGGGGGGATCCTGTACCCCCCTTCTCAGGGCACTGGGGTTCTGCCCCCTCCATGCACCTTGGTGACAGGTACCCTGCACAGAACGGGACCCAGCCTACTGTGCCTCCACCCTGCTCACAGGGGAAATGGCGCCTCCTGCTGGCCAGGCCCATCCTGCTCTGCACTTGCTACTAAACCCGGCCCAACTCCCCACATAGCGCACCCCCACCCCCACGGGCACCCCCTCCCACTGCCATCCCCACCCCCACGGGCACCCCCTCCCACTGCCATCCCCACCCCCACGGGCACCCC
>ML677374.1:1538411-1629018 GCA_007922305.1 Dermatemys mawii
CCACGGGCACCCCCTCCCACTGCCATCCCCACCCCCACGGGCACCCCATCCCACCGCCATCCCCACCCCCACGGGCACCCCCTCCCACCGGCATCCCCACCCCCATGGGTACCCCCTCCCACTGCACCCACACCCCCATGGGCATCTCCTCCCACCGGCATCCCCACCCTCATGGGTAACCACTCCCACCAGCACCCACATCCCCACGGGCACTCCCACCAGCACCCACTCCCACTGGCACCCGACCCCTCTCTTTGATCCCTCCTCTGCCATCACTCTGTTTCTGCATTTCCACCTCTCCCGATGGTTCGTGTCCTCTGCTCTCCCCACCCGCCTCCCGGCCGCAGTGGCTCCCAGGCCACCCCCCTCCAGGCCCCTGCCCTAGAGGGACCCCCCCGGCCCTGCTGCCCCAGGACCCTGGCTGTCGGCTGGCCGGAGGGGTGGGGGTGGACGCTGGGTTCTTACCGTCCAGGTTGCGGTTGCTGTAAAATTCATAGTAGGCGGCTGGAAGAAGAGAGGAAATAATGAAAGGCGGGAAGGGGGGGGCAGGCGCTGGTTGCAGCGAAGGGGGCAGGAGTCCAGCGCTCGGGCTGCTGGGGACCAGGGCAGAGCCAGGGCCCCATCCCATGCCGGCCCCAGGCAGGGCAGCTGAAGTGGTTACTAAGAGTGAGCCCGTGGCCGGTGCTTTGCTAAAGGCCTGGCCCAGAGTGGCCCCCGTGCCATGGGGCTGACATGGGCCTATGGGGCGGGAGCGTTAGAGTCAGGTTAGAGAAGAGCCAGTCGGCTTTGCAATGCCAAGGAGAAGCTAGCGCTGGCAGCGCTAGGGTCGCCACAGCAAGGGGCGTGTGCCCCTTGCACACTCACCATTCAGTCGTGGAAGGGGCGGGGGAGGAGTTGACGTGCCCAGGGCGCAGTGACCACAAGGCAATACCTGCCGGAGAGGGCAGGTCTGTGCCCCACGGCGGAGGCCCTGCAGGGAAGGTGAGGCGCCGGGCGTGGGAGGACTGGCTGGGCTGATCCCAGGGCAGACTCACCCGCCTTGCAGATGGGAGGGGAGCTGTTCCACTGCGAGGGGTGGCCGGGCACACAGCGGAGGCTCCCCTCCCCCAGCAGCACATAGCCCGCGGCACATGAGAAGCGCAGGGTGGCCCCTGCCTGGTGCAGCCTCTTCTCCGGGGTCTGGAGGCCGTTCTCTGGGGTGCCCGGGTTGTGGCACGGCTCATACACCTCCGCTGCAAACGGGGAACGGAGCTAGGGTGAGACACAGGCCTGCAGCTCTGCCTGCGGCTGAGGGGCTCGGTGTGGGGCCGGAGCTTCCCTTGGGGGCCGTGGGGAGCCTCCCTCGCGGGGCTCAGCCTTGGCCCAGCTGCTGGGGGACTCATGCCAGGGCTGGGAGGCGGCAGCTCCTTTCCCTAGGGGGACAGCCCGACGGGACACAGTGCCCAGCATGGTGCCAAATGCAGCACCCCCATCCCGAGCATCCCAGGCTTCAGAGTGCCTGTCCAGGCTGCAGGCTCTCCCCGACTCTGAGACAGGCAGTCCGGTGCACCGAGACCAGTGTTCTTGGGGTGGGGGGGTCCCAGACAGCCCGCTGGGGCAGCAGGACCCCACGGAAGCAGCTGGCAGAGCTCGGACTCACGGGTGCACTTGGGGAGGCGGTCGCTCCACTTGGGGCCCCCGGCCTGGCGGTCCCGGCAGGTCAGCAGGCCACCCCCCCGTCAGCACGTAGCCCTTGTCGCAGATGAACTGCACGGTGGAGCCCACGGGGAACTTGGAGCTGGAGACGATCCTGCGGCTGTGGGCCACATCCCCGGGGTCCTTGCAGGAGGTCACTGTGCGGGGGAGGGAGGGCAGTGAGGGGCAAGGGGGAGACGCCTCCCGCCATGGCTCAGGGCCTTGGGAGGGCTGGAGCCAAGTGGGGCAGTGGCCCTTAGCTCTGCAGGGTGTGTTGGGGGGGTGCAGCCCAGAACTGGTCACTGCCCCTGCTGGAGGTGGCGTGGGGGCTGCAGCCCACGCGGCTCTCGTGGTGGACAGCATGGCTAGTGGGCAAAGCACAAGGGACCACAAATGTAGAGTCTCTTCCCAGCGTGGCCTCCAGCCCCTCTGCACCCAGAGAGGGACACAGCCAGACCCCGGGGCACCTGGAGCCCTGGCCCAAGGCTGCATGGGCAGGTGAGAGTCAGGCCTTCTGGGGCTGGCACTGAGGGCACGGAGCTCCAGCACGGGGAGGCAAGGCAGGCTGGGCACAAAGAGGTGCAGGGTTGTTTGGGGGAGGCAACTGTTGGCATCCTGGCAGGGCTCTGGTCTGGGGGCCCTGGTACCCCAGCGTCACCTTGCTGAGTGCCTGCCGCCTGGGGGGCGCCCCCCCCAAGCTGGGAGCCCGGTTTGGAGCTGAGGGGATAGACAAGGCACCATCACTGGGAACGATGGAGGGTCCCTCCTGACCTATGCTCCAGCAGCAGCAGCCAGTGCGGAGGGAGGCCCAGGCCAGGCCGGCTGATTGTCCCCGAGATGGTTGGGGGCCCGACCAGCCAGCACTGGTGCAAAGGGGCCAGAACCCCAGGCCGTGCTGGGGGGCAAGGCAGGTGGGGAGGGGAACCCCTGGGCAGTCTCTGGGGTGTGTGGCCTGGGCCCGGCGCTCACCCCTCTCACAGGTGGGAAGGTCCCCGCTCCAGGTCAGGTCCCAGTGGCACATGAGCAGGTCCGTGCCCACGAGCTCAAAGCCGGGGTAGCAGTGGTAGTTCACCATGGTGCCGTGGATCAGCTCGGGGTGGGACGTGGTCTTCCAGCCGTTGGGGATCTCGGGCAGCTCAGGGCATGTGTCGTTGCGTGGGACCTCTGCAGGGAGAGCTGAGTGAGGATGCTGCCAGCACAGGGGCCTAGGCACGGCTGGGGGGCACAGCTAGTGGTGCGCAGAGCTCTGAGGGCTGGGGGGATGGGGGTCAGAGCAGGGGGGCTGGGAAGCAGGACTCCTGGGTTCTCTCCCCAGTGCTGGTGGGGGGGGTGAGGCCTGAGGGAGAGAGCTGGGGGGTGGCTGGGAGGCAGGACTCCTGGGTTCTCTCCGCAGTGCAGGGGGGTGGGGGAGAATCCTCACCGAAGAAGTGGATGACGAAGCCCTGCTGGTAGCCGAAGGCAGAGCCGCCGGGGTCCGACTGGAACTGGATGGTGACGTCGGCCATGGCAGTGTAGAGCTTGAAGCGGCGGTGGGCACCTGTGTACTGGCCCAGGATTCGGGCCGTCAAGTCGTCCCCATCGTAGAACGTGAGGACGTCGCCCTTCCCGATGCGCAGCCTGTGGGGAGAAAGGGGCTGGGCAGACGCCCTGCGGAGGGCCCCTGGCCCTAGAGGGGACGCTCCACTTCGGATGAATGTGGCTCTGTGGGCCTGGACTTTACTTAGGGGGGCTTCAGCCAAGACCATCCTGGGGCAAAGGGAGCCCAGCCCTGGTCCCTCTGCAGCCACAGCCCCATGGGGAGGCAGCTGAACTAGCCTCTTGCACAGGGGACGAGGGGTTCCCCCCAGGACTCGCACCTCTGCAGCCATCCCCAGGGCACCCAGTGATCGCCGGCCTTAGCCAGCACCCAGGGCAGGCCGCCCCGCCCCGCCCCCGGGGCAATCCACAGGCCCTCGCTCCCGGCTTGGCGCAGCCCTGCCCCGGCTCACTCACACTTGGACATCCAGCATGAGGCGCTTGTCTTCCTCCACGTGCAGGCCCCAGATGCAGTCCTGGCCCTTGCCATAGGGCTCCGGCCAGTTGGGGGACAGCACCACGCCCGCCGAGTCCGTCATCTCCCCGCTGCACACGGCTGCAGGGGGACACGACACTCAGCGCCTGCCCCCACTATGGGGCGCCAGGCCTCACAGCAGCCCCCCGTCCCCTCTCAGGTGCAGCACAGGGGGCTGGGCCCCAGCTCTGCACAGGCCTGGGAGCCCAGGGGAACGGTGCCCTGCCGGGGTGAGCCCCCCAGGCACCTGCCCGCCCCCTCCCCTGCAGCCTGGCCTCAGCAGACAGACCTCGGCACGCTGGCTCCGTCTCGTTCCACTGGGGGTCGCTGGGGTCCACACACTCGATGATGATGGAGCCCTGCTCCAGGGTGTAGCCAGGGTCACAGCTAAACTCCACGGTGGTGCCCACGGCATAGGTGGCATCGCTGGTGGTGAAGTTCCCGTACTTGACGAAGGGCTCGTAGCAGTGCCCCTGCTCGAAGGCTGGGGGCAGAGGAGCAGGGGGTTAATGCTGCCCCCCCAAAGGGGGGGCAGACGGGGTCCGCGGGGCCCCAAGCCAGGCGTTGCGGCTGCTCCCGGCAGGGGTCTCAGGCCTTACCTTCGTAGCGGAGCGCCACGCCGGTGGAGGCGCCGCTGCTGTCGGTGGTGAGCTCGAGGAAGAAGTGGCGGGTGGTGCTGAGCAGCCCCTCAATGGGCAGGTATTCCACCTCGTACGAGTCGTACACTGGCGGCGCCTCGACGTCCCTCCCGTTCCGGATGATGAGCCTGCAGAGCAATGGGCACAGGACCAACTGGGCGGGGGGAGGAGCACAGGCCCTGGGTGATCCCTGCAGTGCTGGGGGTCTGTGGCTTGGCCTGCGGGAGGCCCCTGTGCGCATCGGGAGAATGGGGGGGGAGAGGAGAGGCACTGCTGATGCCTGGAGGCAGGAGGGCAAACACCACAGGGGCGACGCGACAGCCCATATTCTTCATAGAAATAGTCTCACAGCATGGTTATAGCCTCACTATGCTCTGCACAAGGCAAGGCATGGGAGGTGTCACTGGAAGTTATGATTTGCCGAGTATAATCGCCCTATTTGTATGCATGGCCCACTGCTGTATCTAAAGGCAGGAATATTGACTATACATCTGTCCTACAGAAAGGTTTGCACCTAGGGAACGCCCATCAGGCAGAATGGGGACAAGTCAATGGACCATGAGGGAGAACAATAGGTCTTTGCAGACGCTAATCTCCCACCTTCCTGGGACGCTACAAACAACCTCTGAGGCATGGCTGCTTTGACGGCAGCGTCATGTGATGAAGTCACCTGGTACTGGACTCCATGATAGAATACTAGTATTTTTCCACTGGGGGGTGGGGAGAAAACAAAGGATTCCCGCTATATGTCAAATCTATTGAAGGCAGGGGGGAGAGAGAATCAGTGGTCATTCTTCACTGGACCCGTGCGCAGGCTGACTGCTGTGAACAACGAAGAACCAAGGACAAAGCAGGAGAAGGACTCAGCCTGGTCTGTGAGGGATACTGGAGCTTTAAGCTGCAAGCAACTGCAGCTCGCCTCCAAGAACCTCTGCAGAAGGCCTAGGACCTCACTGGGAGTGAGACGTTATTACTTGTCACCAGCTTCTGTAGTATCTTCAGCTTCGATTCCTTTTTGTTTTATTTGCTGGATAATCTGCTGTAATCGGTTTGCTCTCCCTTAGCGTCACTTACAATCGATCTTTTCTACTTTAATAACCTTGCTTTTGTTTTCTCTAGAACCAGCATGTGGAATTCATAACCGGCTGGGCCCATCGCTCTCCATGCTTCAGAGGGGGCCAGTTTCATGAGCTCGCGCTGTACAGTTCTCTGGGCAGTGCAAGACGCTACACTTTTGGGTTTGCCCTCCAGAGAGGGTGAGACTTGAGTGCTGGGCAACCTCCTAGGTGAGCTGAGTTCAGGGTCGGTGCCCAGCTGCAGAACGGCGTGTCCCTACCTGGTGTGCTGGAGAAGGCCTGAGGGGCCTGGCTCAGCAGGACAGCGTAACGGGACCGCAGGCTGGTGGAACAGGCTGGAGGGTGGGTAAACCGTCATGGGGGAGCTGTGGTGCCCTGGGTTATCTCCTCTGTCCCCTCTCCTAGAGAGGGCTCCAGGCCCAGGCATGGAGAGTCCAAGGGCAGTGCCTGGTTGGGGTGGGCGCCCCAATACCGGTCACTGTCTAGCAGGGCTGGCTAGAGCCTTGACCAGAGAGCAGGGCAGCCTCAATGGCATAGCTGCTCTGGCATGTGCTGTTGATAGGTTTCAGAGTCAACATCCATTTGCAAACACACAGAGGGTACATCTCACTACCGTGGGTAGCCGTCAATCTTTTAGCGATTGATTTCTGGCGTCTTGGAAAGACGTGAGAAATCGATCGCCAGCGCTGCTCCCATCGACTCCGGAATTCCAGCTTGATGCGAGGCATAAGCTGGAGTCGACGAGGGAGCGCGCCGCCAACTGCTGCCTCCATGGGGACGGCAGGTAAATCGGCTGCAGATACGCAGACTTCAGCTACGTGATTCACGTATCTGCAGTCGATCCCCCCCGCCCCCAGTGAAGACCAGCCCACAGTGGCAGCGGAGTTCACAGACACGTCCACCCTTCTCCCCTGAGGCCGCACCCTCATAGGCCCTTCCCTCGTCCAGGCCCCACTCCCTGTCCCACACCTGTCATCATCCTCCGCCAGCGAGACCTTCTCGAAGTGCAGGTGCAGGCGCTGGCCCTCGGGGGCCTCCAGCAGCCAGTGGCAAGTCAGGTTGCTGCTGTAGTTGCCTGGGAAGCCAGGTGAGATGATGCGTCCGATGGTGGCATTTCTGATCACGCCCCCGCAGGCCGCTGAAAGGGGAGGCCGAGGGTTAGGAGCACTGGGGAAATGGCTCCCAGGCAGCTGCTTGCACAGGTGGGAGCATCAGAGATGGGGCAGGCCGACTGGCTTGCCCTCATCAGAGCACCCTTGGCCAGATACCACCTGGCCTTGCAGCAGTGGAGAGTACCTGGAGCTGGGCTGTAGCTGCAGGGCAGTGGTTGGAGCATGCCTAGTGCTTAGGGGGCACCCCACAGCCTGCGGGATGGTGCTGGGGTGCAGGACCCTCTCTTAGGAGGAGGCAGCCAATCAGGAGCTGGCATCGGGGGCCAGGATCGGGCTGAGAAGGCCAAACTCACGTCCCTTGTGAGCAGCAGAGGCCCATGCCCAGCCAGTGGGGCATCCAGCAGCCCCGGGTGGCCCCTCCCCGACTCACCCACACAGACAGGCTCCCGGCCGCTCCAGAAGGGCTGGGTGGCATTGAGGCAGGTGAGTGCAGGCGGGCCCTGCAGCTGGTATCCTGTGGCACAGTAGAAGTGGGCGCTGCCCCCAGGGTGCAGGCTGGTGATGGAGACATCGCCGTAGGCCGGTCGGGAGGGGAAGCTGCAGCTCAGCAGATAGGCTGGGAGAGAAGGGGGCATTTCATGGCAGGGGCTGGCAGGCTGAATGGCTGGAGCGATGTGCTCCCTGGCTTGGCATGCCTTCTGCCCCCGGGGTGGGTGCCCGGTGGGGTGGGTGCCTAGTGCCTGCGAGGAGGGATGAATTCGGCCATGTCCCTGCTTCAGGGTTGCACCCTGCTGGTAACAGTCCCCCCAGGTTGTCACCCCACCCCGCCCACACAGCACTGACCCAGGGCAGAGGGTGCCACCGCACCTCCTGAGTGTTCTGCAGCACACGGCCATGCCAGGGTGCAGTGAGACTGGAACACTGTTAATAGTGGGGGTGCTGAAAGCCAGATCACTTACCGTCCACACCCTCCCACCCCCCGTGAGCTGGGGCTGGGACCAGGGCCATATCTTTCAGGGGAGAGGGACCCAGACAGAAGTAAGGGGGCCGAGGCCAGGGCCACAGCTGGGGGCAGGCGTGGGACCAGGAGTGGAGCCCCTGGGCGAGGTGCCAGCAGCCAGGACTGCGGGCATAGGATGGTAGCTGGGACCCCAGCTGGGGGGGGCAGAAGTGGAGCCTCACGTCAAACCTGTGAGGCTCCTGCTGCACTCCCACACCCTTAGCTCCTGTGCCAGGCTGGGGGTCAGAGGGATCCTGCCCCACTGTGTGGGTGTCGCCCTCCCTCTGAGAGCCACGGACAGGAACTGGGGTGGAAGGAGCTCGGCTTTGTCTCCTGGAACACCCAGCTGCTGAGCTGTTTTCTCTCCTCTCTCCCCATGGCGTGGAGACCCAGAGCCTCTGGAAACACAGCCTGCCCCGTCTGCTCAGGCAGACCCCAGTGGGTGCAGTTACAGAGACGTGGGGCAGACAGGGATGTTGTCCCCGATCCCAGCCAGCAGGTGGCAGCAAATCCTTTGGTATGGCCAGGCAGCTGGCCAGAGGGGTGTGTAGCCTCCAGGCCCTGCCCTGCCCATGGGTGCTGCCCGCCCAGGGACCCCAGGCGGGGAGCCAGCCGCCTCGCTGCCCCTCTGCCAGGGGAGCTGCCGTTCCCCACCCCACCAGGGGTCTGTGGAGATGGCCCCTTTGCCCTTGCGGATGCTGGGGAATCCCAGGAGCCGTGGGTCTGGACTGAGCAGGCGGCTCCCATGGGCCTGGCATTGCCGGAGTCCCTGTCGCCCCAGGGCGTGGGCAAGATGCAGGTGAAATCACTCAGGTCACGCTGGGTCTCAGAGGGGGCCCAGCCGCTGGCTCTGTGCGGGCCAGGGGAGCTGGGGGAATGAGTAGGGCAGGAGCCAGAGCGGGGCTGGCAGCACCTTTGCCTCTCTGCTCTGGCCAAGGGGCACTGGACAAGCTGGGGGTGTGTGTGGGGGCAGCTGACAGAGAGGGAACGGGCTGATGTCCATCGCGGCCATAAGCACCTGTGGGAGGAGGCTGTGGGGGTACCACAGCCCAGCCGGTGGGAGTGACTGAGTCATGCCCAGCCCCCACCTGTACCCAGAATCCCCCTGTATCCGGGTTGGGGAGGGGGCTGGGCCCATCAGACAAGAAAATAAAGGAGCGTGAAGTGCGGCTTTTCCCATTAATTTGCTGCACGTTGCCATGGCGACCCTGACTGAGGGACGCGCTCACACAAGCTGTCGTTATGTTCCCATTAATAGCGTCAGGGCGGCACCAGGCATGTGGGTGAGCGAGGGCGGGTCGGAGGGGGCAGCCCATCCCTCCAAGGAGATTCTGGTGCAGACAGAGACCCCTCAACCCAGTGCTGAGCGCCCTGGGGGACTGTTTCCTGAGGAACCTTGGGCAGATTAAGGAGACAAAGGACCCATGGGAAATGGGGGAGCAGGGGCCCCTGATCCCCAAAACCCACCAAGCTCTGCCAGTGCCCCTCAATCCCGACCCTCGGCCCCCTGATATCCCAGCCATGGGCTCCCCCGCTCCCCAAAACCCACCAAGCTCTGCCAGTGCCCCTCAATCCTGACCCTCGGCCCCCTGATATCCCAGCCATGGGCTCCCCCTATCCCTGAGCTCCAGCCAGGCCTGTAGGTGTGAGGCTGGCTCCCCCTCGCCAACCAAGCTCCCCGGAGGCTTGTCCCTCAGGTGGCCCTGTGGCACATGAGCGTCGTGCGGGAGGAGCGGCTCCGCCCTGCTATCAGCGACAAGGGGCCTAACTTTGCTGGTAATTATGTTAAATGAGCCCATAATTGCTCACACCAATTATCTCTCCATTAGCGCGTCTCTCTGGTTGGTGCCCGTTTAACCTGGCGATGTTGCAGATTAACTCCGCCGGCAATTCCAGCGCTTTACACAGGCTAATTGGCCCTGGCTGGCTGCAGCTATGCCAGGGAAAAAGGGGCTCACCTGCAGGGGAGTGGGCAGGGCCGGCCTGGGGGCAGACTCCTGGCAGGGTGGTGCCATGCTGTGCACTGGGCAGAGATGGGTGCTTGCTCTGACCCAGGGCTGGGCCTAACTCCCCAAATCCTGCGGGGGAGGCGCTGCTGGGTGCCCAGGCTGTGGGGGGAGAGGGGTGGCGTGGTGGCCTGGCAGCCAGAGGAGGCTCTGGGAGGGATGGGGGGGGGAGTATGTGACCCACACTCAGCCAGAACTTGCCTGGCAGCTCCCAGCCATGGCAAAATGCCAAGGGCCCAGGCGGGATGCCAGGCTGTGCTCACACGCAGACACGGGGGTGCCATGCTACATGCCCAGTGCGCCCACAAGCTGATGAGCCACATTACAAAGGGGCTCTAGGGGAAAGGCCCCTCCCCAGCCTTAGCGGCCAGGCCCCCTTTCACCAGGGGCACACCCAGCCCCATTGCTAAGCCAGGTGGCCTCTGGCTCCAGCACGTGGCCTGGAGATGAAGGATTCTCAGCTACAAGCCGACGGACACTAGCTGCCAGTCCCCTTCCCAAACCTGCCCGGCTGCCAGGCCCATCAGCTCCTGGGAACAGCCCCTGCCCTGCTGTGGGGCAGCACCCCTCTCCCAGGGGTGGGGCTGCCTCCCGGGGCACTGGGTCTCTGGCTCAGGGCACCCCCCTGCCCGCCTTGCTGCAGCACCGGAGCTCTCAGCAGACAGGGCTCTGCCCACCTGTGCAGGGGCAGCCGTGTGACCCTGCTGTGCCCCACCAAGGGACGAGGTGAGCACGGCGGGTCCCCTGGCTGCAGGAGGGCACCAAGGGCGGGGCCTTCGCATGGCCCCGTGTCTGGCTGGCTTGCTGGGAGGGGGAGCAGGATGGCACCACGGATCGTGGCTCCGCAGGGCACCGCAGGCCGTGCCCGTACCTTGGAAGCGGAAGCGGAAGGTGCCAGGGCTGGCGGGCTGGGGGCTCCGGAACCGCACGCTGACCAGGTTGGTCGGGCTGCGGATCACCTGGCCCCTCATGAGGAAGGACTCGTTGGCCAGGACGACAGGCTCCGCGCCCCCGAAGGTCTCCATGGCGACAGTCTCTCCTTCCAAGAGGCTGATGTTCAGGACCTGCGAGAGGAAGGGGCAGTGTCAGTGGGGCACCGGGTTATTACCAGGCTGGTACTTGGCCCAAGGGCAGAGCAGGGGAACTCCCCTGCCCCCACCCCCGGCCTTGTCCCTGGTCCCGCCTGGGCGACTGGCACAGCAAAGGGCTGGCTTACCCCCTCCCCAGCTAAATCTGAGAGCCTGGGGGGGGGAGTCACCTGGCCAGCCGCCCCACAGCCTCTCCAGAGACAGCCCACAGCTCTGTCCTGCGCCAGCCCTGCCAGCTCCATGGAGAGTGGGCAGAGTCACCCAGACTGCTCCCATTTCCTCTTCTGGAAGGGGATGTGCCTGCCCCACCCCCGCTGCACCCCAGAACCCCTGTGCCAGGCGGGCACGTCTCTCTCGGAGCGCCTTTCCCCGCAGTCAGTGAGCGAGCGGTGAGGCCTGTCTGCGCAGGGCCAACGGCAGCAGCAGCTTTCAAACACGCTTAGCAGCCCCATAAATCTTGGTGCTGGGAGATGCCTTGGCCAGGCGGCGCTCAGAGCGCTGGGCCCACGGGCAGGGGAAGAGCCCGCAGGAGAGCTGCCAGCTGGGTCCTGCTCTGATGCTGAGTGCGCCCTGGCCCCAACACTGGGCTCTGAGTGGGCCTGGTCAGCGGGCTCCCGTTATTGAGCAGAGCCATCGGTATCCATGGCAGCGCCGGGGCGGAGACCCATGGCAGCACGGGTAGTGATTCCCAGGGCTTAGGGGCCAGAGAGATGCCTGGCAGGGAGCCAGGACAGAACGGCCCTGCCACCTTTACGTGCAGGGTCTCAGAGTGCTGGAGACCTCTGACTCCCCTGCCCGGAGGCCAGCACCCAGCCCAGGGCACAGCAGCCAGAGACTCACTAAGGCCACACCATGTCCGGCAGTAGCAGAGCTGGGGACAGAACCCAGGAGTCCGGGCTCCCAGCCCCACCCGCTCTACCCCACCGGATCCTGCTCTACGCTGAGCCACGCAGGCAGGGCTGGAGCAGGCCCAGGCCTGGCTGGGCCCCCTCAGGGCCCTATCGCTGCAGTAGACTGGCCAGGAGGACGCAGGGGTTGGTGCTGCCCACGCTGCCGTTAGCTCCTCCAGGGGCCCATGCGCCAGCTCCCCCAAGCAGCCTTTCAGTGGCAATAACGCCTTCGCTCCATTGCCATGGTAACCGGCGGCTGTCCCAGCCGAGCGCTTTGGAGCTGTGATCACTGTCAGCGCACGGGGCACAGCGCCAAGCCAGCCGCTGCCGGCTCCCTCTGCTTGGCCATGGGAGGGGGCAGCGCTATGGGCCCATCCATTACCCTGCCCCTCCCAGGAGTCCTTGGGGACTGGCCCCGGGCCTTGCCCCAGGAACGCCGGGGTTAGCTCCAGTGGGGGGCAGATCCTGGGATCCAGGAGAGCTGAGTGCTGGAGAAGAGACTCAAAGGGAAATGCTAGGTGCCCCAGGCCCAGGGGCGTGGCTGGATGAACAGGAGGGCGGCTTGCCCCTCTGGAGACTCCAGGGCACCCCTGGAAGGGGGCGCAGCGGTTCCAGCCCCTCCCATGGGCTACCGAGGCCGCATGGCCCAGCCTGTGGGCACAGAACACCCTGCACCCAGCGCAGCCACAACATACGGCACCTCAAGACAAACCCCACAGTGGCTGGTGCTGGGCCTGGCGCTGGAAGGGGGCAGTCCCCGCGGCTGCAATGGCGCCAGCAGGCGATGCAGGTGTGGGTCACAGATGGTCCCCGCCTGCTGCAAACCCCTCGTGGAGACACTATTTGCACGGGCCCCGTGAAATCAGGGCGAGCTGCCCAGGTGCAAACCACATCTCTGTCACTGGAACCCCAGGGTCGGGAGCGGAGCTGGTGCCTGCAGCCCCCGCTCCCAGGGACAACGGCTGCTCACGCCAGCAGGACAGGGGAACCCCCGGCCAGCGTGCAAGGACGGGGGGCAGGCAGAGCCCAGAGCAGCTCCCGGGCACAGGTGCTCCCAGGTACAGGGGGCTCTGCGGGCGGCAGCTCAGACCCCAGGCAGGACGGGAGCCCTGGGAATGGCACATGTCAGCCTGCACACAGTTCATAGGGCGCACGCACAGACAGGCGAGAGCCAGTGGGAACCAGGGAAGAGGCTCTGGGCTCAACGCGATGGATCCTGGCCAGCAGGAGATGGAGAACCGCCAGCACAACGCGCTCCAGATGGCCAGGAGACGCAGCCGGCTGGGAAGAGGGGCCCAGCCCCCGACCTAGCAGAGCAGGGAGCCTCCGGCACAGACAGGATCCACATGGCACAGACACTCCCCCGGCATGGGCACACACTCAGACACACACACTCCCACGTGCACACACTCGGAGACCCCCTGAGCATGGACACATGCACACTCCACCCCCCATGCACACCCGTACACACACATGCACACACATGCAGCAGCAGTGAGGAGAGGAGCCCAGGAGAAGGTTCCGTGGCAGGCGGTTGCAGCCGCAGGCCAGGCTGGGTTTGGCTGCGTGTCGGCAGGTTGCTGCAGGGCTCTTGCTTGCCAACCCCAGCGGAGCCGCGTGAGCCCCACGTGACTCAGCGGCACAGCAGACAAAGCGGAGCAGCTCGCCCCCGGCCCCAGGGGGCTGCAACCGCACTCGAGCCTGCAGCCCACCCCACGGGTGTGGAGCGGGGGCAGGTGTTTCCACAATGGGCTACACCCTGCTTTACCTGAAGTGCTTCCCTACCGGTCTGGATCATGCTGGGCACCGTGTGGTGCAGAGGCGGCCCGGATGGGAGGACAGCTAGAAGCTTGTTTATATAATGGGAGCTGGGGGCAGGCCGGGGCACCAGCTCACGCTGGTTTAGTGCATGTGATGCCTTGACTAACAGCTGGCTGGTCACCTTTGGGGGCAGGACACACACAGGGCACAGAGAGCAGCAGTCCGGGTTTGTAGCTGCCTCTGGGCCAGTGCAATCCCGTCAAGTCCCCGTGCACCTCCACATCCCAGTTCCAAGGGCTATGGGGGTGCCGGTCCTCCCGAGAGAGCGAGAACGCGGCTGCCCACCCTGGCAGAACAGATCGGGCCCCACCCAGCGCTCTCAGTCAAGCTGCATCGCATTCACTTAGGGCAGCCATGGATTTCCACGGCGGGCACGGTCACGGCTGCCACTCAGCCACGCAGCATGGCAATGCAGATAGATCGCCCGGCATGCGTGAGGTCACGGCGTTCTCTGCCGTGATTGTTCCACAAACTCAGAAACTCCAGCTGGGCTGGGCGGCGTCCTGGGCAGTAGCCAACCCTCCCCACACAGAGCCGAGCTCTGGGGCAGACACAGGCGGAGCACTGAGGCCTCCGGCCTTGTCCGAGGGAACTGCCCCACTCTCCCTTCACTGGTTTCAGCATCCCTGGGTCGTTACATCTGCAGCTGGTCCAGCCAGAAGCGAGAGCAGAGCGGTCCCCACTGCTCCTCTTCTGTGCCCCAGGGCTGCGGTCTCTGAGCCTCACGCCCCCTGCTCTGGGGGTCAGCATCACCCCTGCTTTATGAGGGGCGGGGGCATGACAGCTTAGAGAGACTCAGCCAAGGTCTCCCAGAACTAGGAATTGGACCCAGGTGTCCTGAGTCCCACCTGGCCCAGCTCTGAGCTGCATCCGCACACTCACGGGGGTGGGGGCTTGGGCATCCAGCTTGCTGGGAATCCTGGGAAGGTTTAACCATGAGGTTGCCTGGCAACGGTTTATATTTTAATGGATTTTTATAACATATAACCACCCCCGCCCTGTTTGGGACTCGCCCCCCGGTGGGGCCTGGGGGTGGGGTGCAGGCAGCTGGGGAGTAGGGGTGGCGTTTCAGCCCGCTCAGTGGCCACAGAAAGCCCCGAGGCCCCGTGGCAGGGGGCTGGCCATGCAGCCCGGCTCTGGTTCCAGGCGGGGGCGGTTCCAGGCCTGGAGGCCTGCCTCCTGGCAACCCTCTGCCACGACAGCATCATCACCTATCCTGAGAAACCCCAAGCTGCTGCCTTGTCTCATTAGGAGGTGATTGGATATTAACGACGTTAATTAAGCAATGCTACACGGTAACGGAGAGCAGTGCCGGTATGCACGTTCCCGCCCCGCGCCGCTAATTACCGCGAGGTACCTGCCGGGCGGCAGGGGTGTGGGCAGCCGCGTGCGGGCCGGCGCTGTGCCAAGCTCCTCGCTGTGCTGGAGAACGACGTGGAAGGGGGAAACTCCTTGCTTGGCTCCATGGCCATCAGCTTACCCGCCTCGTGGCCAGCACCAGTGCAGCGCTGGGCTCGCCCTACTATAACGGGCCACCCCCTCCCACTGTGCCAGGGCCACACCGTGGGCTGATCCCCCTCCCCTGCCCCTCTGGACGCTGGGTGATCGTGAGCCAACCCAGCCTAGGTCTGGGGGATATGAAAGCAGAGCCTGGCTCAGAGCTGGAGCATGACACAGGTCCACAATGCCCAGCCCCGGTGCCGCTGCCCTGCCCACTCAGCTTGGGAAGCCAGCCCAGCACCCACCCTGGCTCAATGCACCAGCCTGTGCAGCACGTGGAGGCAACGGGTTATTAATTTATTAATATGGACTTTGAAAGCTCTGCTGCTGCCGAGGTCTAATTAGGCCCCAGGAGGGGGACTGGCTGGGGGCTGGGGTGCATTGTTCAAATGTCGCCAAATACCACGTGCATTGATTTGACATTCTGCAGCACAGCTGCTGCCCTTTCCCCGAGAGCAGCACTGCATTCACCAGCCCCTCAGAAGAGGGCTGGGTTTGCTCCTCAGTGCCATTTCCAGCCCCCTTGCAGCCACCTCCTGCTGGCTGGGCTCCTGAATTGCACCTGGAGCCCCCTGCTATTACCCCCAGGGTCCCTTCCCTCTTCCCAGCAAAAGTTTCCCTCCCAGAGGGCTCTGCATAGCCAAGAGGAAAAGTCCTGGAGCGCTGGACCATAGTCTTGCCCCAAAGCCAGGCTGCCTTGGCTGCTATCTTCATTGCACAGCACCACAGCAAGATAATAACCCACCTACAAAATATAAAACACCTGCCCAGGGACTGCATAGGACCCCACCCCACCCTCCCTCACCTGCCTACCTGGCATTGCAAGGCTCACCTGCAATCAGTACCCAGACAAGATTTCCAGAAAGAAACAATTACCCCCAACCCCCAGAGTGAAAATCCTCCCCATCCACATAGCCTTGGGTGACCCTGGTTCCTGCAATGGTGCCCATGCTATTCACTCCTGCAGCCACGGCAGGGCCTGCCCTGCCCCTCCAACCTGGCACCATGGTCCAACTCCCTGTCCCACAGCTGGAGAGGCCCCCTGCCAGGTAGTGAGGGGGAGGCCCAGCATGCTTTGTGCACAGAGATTTGCATATTGAGCCCCCCCCCCCCGTACCACCAGTGCCATCTGTTGTGCGGGAGGAGAGATGCAGGGCGCTAAGCACTGCTCTGCCGGGGCATTCCCAGCATAAGGCTGAGGGGGGTAAAGGCGGGTGGGGCGGGAGGAAGCTACGTGTTTTGGCAGTTTGCAGGCTTGTCACTAGGATTCTGTTTGCACCGGGAGAGACGCACATGCCCAGAAACCCCTCCCCCACTGTACTGCGCAGCCTCGAGTGCCTGGGTTTTTCCCACTCAGGGACTGCGGGGGCTGCAGGGTCCCCCCAGGCTGCCCTGGCTGACGATGTGGCATTCAGGAGCCCGCGGTAACGACCTTGATCTCCACGCCGTAGCCAGGGTACCCGGAGATGGTGTAGGTGCAGTCCAGGCTGTCGTAGGGAGAACTGACCGGCTCTGGAGACTCCAGGGAGCCCTCGGGGCCAGTGAGGTTCCAGTTACACGGAGCTGGGGACAAGAGGAAACCATGGGATCAGCCAGGCGCGACGCCTGCTCCCTGCCCCACTGGCCCATTCCACCCCTCCTCCCCCAGACGGGGTCCAGCATCCTCGCCCCCTCCTCTCCGGGACACCTGGTGGCTCTGGTCTCTCCCCCAGCCAGGGAAGTGGAACCCTGGTTAGCCTCATCCCCGGTAGCCCAGCAAGGGCCAGAACCAACCTGTGCCCTCCCTCCCTCCCCCACCAAGCCCATCCCCTTAGATACGAGCTTTCCCAGGACAAGCCCCCGGCTGCTGGATTTGCTGCCATCACTCCCCATTTCACATGCACTCCGTAGCACTGGCTAGAGGCCAGGGGCTAAACCGGCCTCCCTCAAGGGCGCGTCTACACTGGGCGCAGTTCCGTGGAGCGCTAGGGTAGACTGGAGCAGGTCCCGTCTAATCCCACTTTGCTGTGGGGCCCATCTCCAGTACAGCTCCCACCGCACCCTTCCCGGTGGGGCCACGGCCCCCCCCGCCCAAAGAGGGGCCGCAAGCCCCTGCCCGCTGGGTCCTGCCCCCTGGGAACCTGGGGGCTGAGAGTTGCTAGCAGAGAGGTCAAAGCAGCTGGACGGTCCTTACAGCCGTTGAGACCTGGACAGTAGGTCCCAGCAGGAGCCAGCTCCCAGCCGAGGCAGCTGGTGTCTGGCAGCTCATGACCCTCCCCACCACGTGGTGACCCCTTACTACATGGCTGCCATGTGCTGGGCATGGAGCGATGCAGCCATTCAGAGCTGGGCCCAACCTATGGTCACTGCCCTGTGCGGATGACCCACTGCCAACAGCCCCTGTGTAGCCTCACCCCAAAAGCAGGTCCAGCTCTCTCCAAAGACCCTGTGCCTACCCGCACCCCCTCAGCAGGCGCCTGGCTCCCCTGACCCCCACAGGGGTGGGAGTGCCCTCACCTGGCACCTGCACGGTGGTGATGGTGGTCGTGGTGATGATGGAGGTAGTGGTGGTTTCCTCGTCGTCCCCAGACACCGTGGCTGCGGCGGCAGCCTCCGTCCTGGGCTCCTTGGCCCGTGGCAGCGCTGGGCCGGGTGCCCACGGCGAGACAAACCGGGCTGTGGGGGTGTTGCTGGTCACAATGGCGGCGGTGGCTTGACCCGGCTTGGGCAGGGCAGCTTGGGAGATAGCAGGCGCGGGGATGATGGGCGGCTCCATGGGGACAGAGGCGGAGTTGGTCTCTGGGACGGCTGGCCGGGGCTCTGCCCATGGCGCCACGCGGCCTGCAGCTGTGGTCGGCAGCTCCGCAGTGAACGCTGGCTTGACCATTTCTGGGGCCCTCTCCGCGTCTCTGGCCTCAGCCTTCTCTCCCCCGAGGGCCGTAGTGCTGGTCATGGTCACCGGGGCCGTGGCTGGCACCGTGAGGGATGTGGTCAGGTCAGAAAACACTGGAAGGTCATCTTGGTTTGGCAGGTTGGCCCTGGGGGTCTGGGTGATCCGCCCTGGCACGTCGGGCAGGACTGGGCCTGGCCTCCCCAGGCCCCACGTGAGGAAGGGCACCTGCCTCAGATAGTCCTTCTTGGCCAGGGCCTCGCTCAGGAACTCCTCCAGCAGGGGGTGATGGTTGAGCAGCGTCAGCGTGGGGGCCGTGGTGACAAAGCGGACCTCGCCCTCCAGCTCGTCTGGAGTGGGGGGGCACCATCTGGTCCCCCTCCGCCTCAGAGCTCCCCGCTGCCTTCCGGTCCACCATGTTTGGCTCCTGCGAGGCAAAGTCTGGAAGGAGGAGAGAGGCAGCTGAGAACCCGGGTGGCCGAGGGGGCAGGAGCCAGTGAGGGGCAGCTGACCAGATAGCAAGTGTCACAAATCCAGACAGGACGTGGGGGCAGGTGCCTATGTGCTAGGAGCTGTGCTGAGCTGGGCCAACCCAAAGCCGGGGCCCTCCACATTGCAATGGTGCCAGAGGCTCTCGGGTGCTCTGGGGCACAGCCCTTAGCCCTGGCACTGGTGTCCTGCAGACCCAAACTACCGCACTAGGCCCCGGTGCTGAGCCGCTCCATTGGGCAGCTGGGCTGGGGCCTCTACATGGGGCTGGTGTCCTGAGCCTGGAGAATGGAGGGGCCAGAACACTGGCAATAGAGGACAGGCAGCTGAGTGCCCCAGAACTGTGCCCCCACCCCGCTCCTTCTCCAGGCCTTACCGCCCCAGGCCAGCTGTGGGGGCCAGAGACAGGGTCTGAGTGGACCCCCCATGACTGAGACCAGCTCCCTCCCTACACAGGCCAGGCAGGGGCGCTGGGAAGGCCCCCTGCCTATTTCCTGCGAGGAGGGGCTGGCAGCCGGCAGAGGAGAGGGAGCAGTGAGGCAGAACGGTATCTAAGAGGAGGCGTCAATCGCTCTCGATAAAGCTGATGACTTTATTGGGGGACGCGCGTTCCTGGGTAACCAGAGCTGGAGCCGGAACATCGCGGACCGTGCGATCAGCCACCGGCTCGGCAGCCCTGCCACGCGGCCGATGGGCGCTGCCGAGGGTCTGGGGAGACGGCGTTTCTGGCCGGCATTATGGGCCCCTTCCCTTGCACGCGGCTGCTCTGGAGGTGCATGCCCAGCAATGCAACACTCGCTAATGGATGGGACGCTGCAGTTTGTTTCACATCCAGGGCCTGGGTATTTCCCATCCCCCTCCCGCCCCCCGTCCTGCTGTGCTGAGGGTTAGCGCAAAGGGGGGGCAGGAGAGCACTAGGGCAGCTCAGCCCCTACTGGCTTCCCAAGGGGGCTCCCGGCCAAGACCAGCTCGGCACAGCCAGCCCGGGTCAACGGGAGACCTGCTCAGCTGGCCCTCCCCTGGCACAGGTGCTGCTCACGGGCCATGAGGTTTCCCCTACTCCCAGCTGCAGGGCCTGGCAGGATGAGGCCCAGTGCGTCAACACACAACAGCTGGGGGCCCGGTAGGGGTGGAGTCCTGCCCTTCTCACCTGCTGCAGGTCGGGCCCCCAGGAGCTCCAGAGGAGGGGCAAGGCTGACCCCAAGGTGCAGCAGGCAGCCCTGCAGCCGAGCAAGGGAGGCAGAGCTCTGCAGCCCAACCCCCAGCCTGGGGCAGGACTCCTCTCCCCAGGGCCCCTTCTCGGCCCCGGAGCTAGGCTCCCAGCCTGGGGCGAGCTGCGTGAAGGCCTCACAGCCGCAGGCAGAGGGAGCCCAGGGCGAGCCCAGCGCAGGTGGAGAGAGGTGAGAGGGCTGGGCCCCCCACAGGGGGCCTGGGGACTGCTGACCTGTGCTGGGAGGGGCATGAGAGAGAATCCCCCGTCCCGGGGACCTGCCGGGCAGCACAGGGGGCCACGGAGACGCCCATGCCGGGAAGGCCGGATGCCAGGCAGGCTGCTCTGGAGAGGAGCCCTGCAGCCGGCTGGCAGGGAAGCATGAAGGAGCTGGGCCTGGGCCTGGGAGCTAACACCTGTACTGGCCCAGCCTCGGACCAGACACCTGCCTCTAATGGCAGCTGAGAGACCCTGGCTGCAACGGCAGCACCGGAGCGGGGTGCCCTCACACCTGTGCCTGCCAGAATGCGGAGCCAACCCGCAGTGCTACCTGACCGCCTGCAGCCTCTGCCACGGGCCCGCCACCCGCAAGCTCACTCACAGCCCCTGCTATGGCCTCGCCAGTGCACACACACACACACACACACACACACACCACACACACACACACAGAGCTCTGGGCCACTGGAACACACCTGGGGCTACACTTCTCACAGGACTTTCTACCCCACTCCCCTCAGACCTCTCCAGAGGAGCAGCGGCCTTCAAGCACAGGCCTAGTTTGCCTTCTTGTCGGGGAGTGTCGGGGAGTCAGGTCCCTGCACCCCTCTCCCTGGGATTCCCCGGGACTCTCAGTCAGACAGTGGAACAGAAGGTTTATTTGAGATGACAGGAACACAATCAGCTCAGAGCTTGTCAGTACAAACAGGACCACTCTGTCAGCCCCTTCTGGGGGGCAGGGAGATGAGACCCCAGATTCGGGCCCCTCCTCTTCCCCAGCCAGCTTCTAACCGCCCTCTAAAGAAACTGCTGCATTTTCTCCCTCCACCCAGCCACTCCCCCAGCCTTTGTCCAGGTTCCCAGGCAGAAGATCTCACCTCTCCCAACACCCGCCCTGCGCTTGGGTTACTCAAGTTACCCCAGCTCAGGTATCTCCCTGTGACAAGCAGGCAGGAGGGTGGACATGACTCTTGAGGCTAAGCTGCTCTGATCGGGATACCTGGAGCTGTAACCTGAGATGAGAGGGGGGGAGGGGAGTTGACACCTAGGGCCTGGGAAGTGAACAAAGGAAGGCAGACGGGTGGAGGGACTGAAAACAAGTAGAAGCTGTCTGGGGAAGAGAGGTGGGGAGCCCGGATTCGGGGTCTCATCTCCCTGCTCCCCAAAAGGGCCTGACTAAGGGGGCCCGTTTGTATTGACAAGCTTGGAGTTGGATTGTGTTCCTGTCATCTCCAATAAACCTTCTGATCGACTGGCTGGCTAAGAATCACTGTGAATCCCAGGAAGTGGGGGGTGTGGGACCGGGACTCCCCCACCCCCTGTGACACTCCCCTCCAGAGAAACCTCCCATCTCCAGTGAAACTCCCAGGTCAGATCCACCCTGCTCATCACACTTCTGTATTGCGGGGGGCAGCTCCAGTCAGCCCAATGGGACCATACACAGGGGAGCAAATTCCACGCCTGCCCAAGGCTTGCCCCTGCCCTCCCCAAACTATGCCCATGTCTTCAAATAGCCTATTCTGGCAGCTGGGGCTCTTAATGGGCTGACCTGCCCCCTGCCTGCCGCCCGGCGTCACAAGGGCTGGGAATGCACTCTTCCAAAATGCCAGTCCAGGTTTCCCCCCAGTCACCTGACTCCAGGAGCTGGGTGTCACGGAGTCCATGGGGCAATGCTCTGGAACTGCTCCTTACAAAGCCAGTCAGGACTCTGGGGGGAAGCTTCCTCTCTGTGAACAGCCTGTCTCCAGGGCTAGGAGCTTCACAGCTTCCACCTTCCTGGGGCTGACCTTGGAGCATTCAGCACCTTCTGCCCCTCCGTGCGCTTCCCACAGCGAGCCCAGCCAGGCAGGGTCCTGGGGAAGCCTGTGGGTCTGCAGCCCAACTCCACAGTCAGACTTGACTCTCAGCCAGCCAGTAAAACAGAGGTTTATTAGACGATAGGAACACGGTTTAAAACAGAGCCTGTAGGTACAGAGACCAGGACCCCTCAGCTGGGTCCATCTTGGGGCAGGGAGGCCAGACACCAGCTTTGGCCTCTGGCCTCCCTCCAGTTCCCCAGCCAGTTCAAAGTGAAACTCTCCAGCCCCTCCTCTCCCTTTGTCTCTTTCCCAGGCCAGGAGGTCACCTGATCTCTTTGTTCTCTAACACCTTCACTTGGCACCTTGCAGGGGAGAGGCCCAGACCATCAGTCTCCAGGAAACAGGGTGTCAGCCACTCTCTGTCATCACAATGGCCCTCTAGGGCAGTGGTCTTCAAACTGGGGTGCGCGAGAACCCGACGCTGCTGCCGCCGTAAGCGTCCGTGTTTTGTGGTGGCATTTCGGCTGATATACCCTCCGCGGCAAGGGGCAATGGGGGAAAAAGTTTGAAGACCCCTGCTCTAGGGGTCTGCAACAATCACATATCCTTATCCCACCACCTAGAGCCTTTAGAAATGCACAGGGGAAACTGAGGCACTCACACAGTATCCAAAGAGAACATTAAGAACATTCCCACTTCGTCGCACTGGGACATTAGGCAGGCAGCAGACGTGGCAGTGTTGCGCTCCGGGCCTCCCGGGCCAGCAGCACGTGGCAGGGTGGGCAGGGCAGCCCGCACGGCTCCGTGGCAGGCGCGCTCCCCTCCTGCCAGTGCTGCAGCCTCATTAGCGGCCCTCCCTGCACATTATCTCCTAAGCTATGCAAATAACCTGTGTGTGAAGCCATTTAAAGTATTTAGACTAAATGAGAAAAGGCTTTCATCAGCCCTAATGAGCCATTGAACATGGCTCCCTGGTGAATTCGTTCTCCCTGCCTCCCCTCCCCACCACCGTCTGTGTCCCAAGAACTGCCATGTGACCCCATCTCCTGGGAACGGCTCCCACACATGCCCGGCCCTGCCTCACCCTGGGGCAGGAGGAGCTGAGCTCCCAGAATGCCCCCTCCCCCGTTACAGAAGACATCACAGCGCAGCCATGCAGTCCCTGGCAATACCAGTGCTGCCCGGAGAGCACCCACCACTAGACTTACTGGAGGGCCTACGTAAACTGTGACTGAATTGTTTCCTCTTTCCAGACAGGCAGGGAGATTGCTTTAGGGAGTGGAGAGCCCTTGATTTTCCCAGTGGGAAGGTCATTCCTCATGCGCTACGGTGGGGGTGACAACCACATTGCACTGTCTGCCTGGGCCCAGGTCAGCCCGGCCCCGCTCAGGCAGGGCTGGCTGTTCGCCAGGCCTCAGGCCCGGTCTTCAGCGATCTTTGGAGTCACAGGAATCGCCAGACCTGCCCAGTTCTGTCAGAGGAGACGTTCCCTGCCCTGGTACAGCCGGATTTATGTCCCTTCCTACTTTACAATGAACCCACTTGATGGCACCAGTGTTCTCCTCACCCTATGAACTCAGGTGTCCGGAGACCAGCTGGCCCCCCGCACCATGTGCATGTAGAGCAGGGCTGGGTAGCAGCTGGAGGGAGTTCCGATCTGCAGCCTCCAAGACCAGGAGCCCCAGGATGCATCCCTGGGGCTGGCGGGTGGCCCTACGGGGGCGTCCCCAAAGCGCCGGAATAGCCTCACTGCACGGCAGTGGACGGGAGAGTCCCTGCTTCCCACCTCCCCGGCGGAGCAGGGAGAAATATGCCTTGTTGCAGAAGTTCTAAGAGGTTAACTTGCACCCAGCAAGAGTGGAATTATTTTTTAATAGGATCCATTTATTATACCATAAAAGTTAATGAGTTTATACTGAAGGGCGCCAGAATCCCTTTTAGGTTTTAATAGGGGATTAGCACTCCAGCCCAAGCCCTACACCGGCTCATTAACTGCTGCTTGCAATAGCTCCCCACTCCCGGGGGTGGGATCTATGGGGAAGAGATTCCCCGCAGCCCCCTGGCCTGGCGTGCTCATGGACCCAGCCCGCTAACGCACATTCACCTTTGTCCCCGGGCCCAGAGTGGCCCCACAAGACTCAGCCACCTGCAAAAGCTTCTGGGCATCTACCTGTCCCGGGCCGGGCATGCGGCAGTGAGCCCAGGGTGGCAGAGAGCTGTGTGGCCACTGGCCACAGCCCTGCACGGAGCACGACCAAACCCAGGGGAGATGGGCAGAAAACAAGGCCTGGTCCCATCGCGTCTCGGAGCCCAGCCTGTTGGACCCGCTGGCCCAGAAGCAGCCATGGAGCGGCTGTGCGGAGACCAGTGCCAACAGAGGGGCGCCATCTCCCCAGGGCAGGGGGCCCACCGGCAGGGTCCAGGCTGTGCCAGCCCTAGGGAGGGAAAGGGCTCTGGTGCCGGCACAGGCACCCTGTCCCGCGGATGCTGCCCCCCAGCCCCGGACCCAGCCGGCTGCTCGGCTCAGCTCTCTCCAAGTGGGTTATTTTCTCCTCCGCTCTAAACGGCGGCGATAACTCTGCTCCTGCTGCTCGCTGGATGGCTCTGATAATGAGATGTAACTTCTCAATGGGTGTTTTGTGCTCCGGCAAAACGTGTAAATAAATTGAAATGCTAATAATACCCCATCAGGAGAGATTCACTCCGCGACCCCTGAACCTCAGCAGCGCCGGCTCTGCTGTACCAGTGATGCCGGCAGAGACACGGGGCCAGCCAGGCAACCATTATGGAACGCTGGGATGGGGGGCCCCTGCCGGGGTGGGACATAGGCAGCCGAATATTTTGGCTAATACCAAACAAGGCCCTGCAGGAAGAGCCATCACTAGTCAGCGCCCTCCCCTCCGCTCCCGCTGCCCAGGATGGGCACCCCCAAACACTCCCATGAAAAGCCCCCGTTTCCCACCACGCCCTGAGCAATACGCTGGGCTGCAGGCGAGGCAGGACCAGACAGTGGGGAGGCAACAGGCTGGACCGGGTACCCTGTGGGTGCTGTCAATGCACCGCCCAGCCTGCCCTGCGCCCCCCCCTGACGCCTGGCACAGGCTGGGTCTCAGCCCCATCCCATGCCCCTCCTGCCACACCTGAGCAGAGAGAAGGGGCCTGGTCTCTGCCCTGATCCTCACCTGCCTGTGATACTGCCCAGCGCGGCTCCTGGGCTCACTGTGCCCTAGGGGTCCCCACCCGCCCGGCCTGGGCAGGACACAGCACTAGCTGCAAGAGGGGCAACGCCAGCACTGGGTCACCACACATGGGTTGGCCCGAGCCACCAGCCAGGTGCCCTCTTTGCCCAGTGGTGTGTCTCTCCCCCAGAGGTTTGCTGGGCACCGTCAGCTCTCTGCACTCATCTTCCCACCTGCCCCAGAGAACAGGGCCTGGTGCCCAGGTCCGCCAGGCGGGCAGAGAGTGCTGGGCTGGGCCCTATGTACAGAGTTGGGACTGCCTGGGCTACCATCCCCCTGCCAGCAGCTCCAGGGACATCGCCATGCATCAGCGCAAAGCTGGGATCCCACGGTGACGAAACAGGCACCGAGAAGGAGTCACGGGCCTGACATCACACAGAGAGTCAGTGGTATGGAACCCAGGAGTCCTGCACCCATGTCCCCTGCTCCAACTCACCAGACCCTACGCCCTGCCCAGAGCAGGGAATAGAACCCAGGAGTCCCGCTCCTATCCCTCAACTCACCAGATCCCATTCCCCACGGAGGGCCAGGGATAGAACCCAGGAGTCCTGCTCCTGCTCCCCACAACCCATCAGACCCCATTCCCCACCCAGAGTGGGGAATAGAACCCAGGAGTCCTGCTCCCGCCCCACCTGCTCCAACCCACCAGCCCCCACTCCTAACCCAAAGCCAGGGACAGAACCTGAGCCAGGCTCTGAGCTCCACACTCCCCTCATTTGGCTCTGCGCCCCCCAGCCAGGGAACAAACAATTGGGAGGAGAGACCACGCCAGCAGCGGGGTGAGTGGGACGGGGACCGGCGGGGAAGAGATTTTGCTTCAGGAAAAGGGATCAGCTGTGTAGCTGCTGGAGCCAGGGATCCGGCCGCGCGGCTGCTTGTTAGTGGAAGGCCCTTTAGGCTGCGGGATTAGGCCCTGAGCTGGTAACAAACACGGGCAGATCAGCCCTGCGCTGCGGCTAATCGCACCTAAGTCAGCACTGGCTTCTGCTGAAGGAGACTCATCTGCTGGGCAAAGCCGGGAGAGAGAGCGGGAGAGAAAGAGAGAGAGTGAGAGAGAGAGAGATCGCCTCTGCCAGGCTGTGGTACCCACAGTGCCCTGGGCTGCAGCAGGAGCTCCCAGCCCCTCTGCCCCATGCCAAGCAGAGGAGGTCTGGGGCCCAGGGGCAGGGTCTGCTAGGAGGGCTCTGCAGGAGCCAGGTTTCCGGAAGGATGGACCGAGCTCTCTGCCAGGCTCTGCCACTGAAGCTCTGCCGGGCACATTGGAAACTCCCTCCACGCTCCTGTTACTAGCCCAGAAATCATCAGCAGGGGGCCGGGGACCACCCCCGGTAACGGGGCTGGGGATGCAGCACAAGAGATGGGCACGAGGCCTCGGCGTCTCCCAGCGGAGAGCAGGAGGGGCCCTGCCCCGGTGCCTGGCTCCGGCAGAGGAGTAATATTTACCTCCTGTGCAGCCAGCCGCCGCTCAGCCTGCAATGCAGCGCTCAGTCTGGATGCTCCCCAAATGCTCTCCCGGGCTGCAGCACGGCCACCAGCCACCCTGTTCACTCCCCAGGCTGGGCAGGGCCAGCAGTGCCAGGGGAGGTGGCGCCAGGGTATGCAGACCTGGCGCTCCGGCAGCATGGCAGCACCAGCACCCCCCCAGAGCTGACGCCATGAGGCTTGCCCCTGAGCCTGGCAGAGGGCTCTGCTCCTGGGCGCCCCATTCCACCCTGAGCTCGCTGGAGCTGAGACCGGGCAGGCGCTTGCTGGAGTGCCCCCGAGGCCAGCAGCAGCACAGGGGGGGGTGGGAACAGCCTTGTGGCCGAGTGCAGGTGGGGAGTTCTTGGGGCCCCGGGGCAGCCCCCTGGAGCCAGGATGGGCTGGGAGCAGGAGTCCGGAGCTGTACTAATCCTTGAGGCACTTGGTAATGACACTGGCCAGTTCCACGCAGGGCCAGCACCACCCAGCCAGGGCTGCGGGCGGAGCTTATGGGGAGACAGCCGGGACTGAGCAACGGCGCGGTGTGGGGAGAATCGGGCCACACTCACCACGGGCCAATGGCTGCACCGCCCAGGACTCCGGGCAGCAGCGGCAAGGTCGGGTGGCACATGACACGCCTGCCACGAGCCAGGTCACCACCCCGGTCCATTGGGAAGCCTGGCAGCCAGCCCCACCTCCGTCACTGTGCTATTTCCCCCAAGCAGTCAGGTGGGTTTCAGATCAAAGGGACAAAGCTGCCATCCAGGGCAACTGATGTCCTATGGAGGGCGGTGCCAGCCGAGTGCCAGGTGGAGGTGTTGCATGGGCCAGTGCACATGCCAACAAGAAAGGAAATTCCCACCAGGCCCAGAAAGCCTCTTCCCATGCGGGCATGTCCCTGTTGCTGGCAAAGGGCGTTTATACAGATACCCACCAGAGCCCGTTGCCTTCCCCTCCCTCCTAGTGCCCGCTGCATGCCCTCTGCCCCCACCGCTGATCCCGCAGGCCCCACCGCTCCTGCCCACACCCTGAGCACAGCCTGGGGACGGGACCTGCCTTAGGTCACACAGGGAGCCAGAGAGAAAACCCAGGAGTCCTGACTCCCTGGCCATTTCACTAACCACTCCCTGGCCCAGCCCCCGCTGCTTGTGCTGACCCGGGACAGGCACTAATGAGGAGCCAGCCCATCAGCAGAGCCCCAGGGTGTGTGTTCAGGCGACCACCGTGCAGATCCGCACAGAGCTTCCCGTCCCCCTCCCCCTCTCCTTGTGCTGGACTGGCAGGGCCTGGCTGGGCTCTCCTGGGCTGGCCCTGGATTGCAAGGGGCACCTTGGAGCTGAGCCTATCCCCGGCGCTGGGCATGGCCCCAGGAAGCACCCGCCCTGCAGAGCCCACAGGGGAGCTAGCAGAGGGGCAGGCTCCCGGGGCTGGCTCCCAGCCGCCTGTCTGGCACTTGGCACATACCACACGCTGCCAGCCGGAGCAGCTGGGCTGGGGTCTAATCCTGCCTAGCAAACTCCCTGAGCGCCAGTCTCACAGCCTCTCTGTGCTGTGTGCGGCAGGGGGAGGGAGGGTGCAGCAGGGGGCGGGCGGGCGGGGGGGGGTCCCAGCAGAAATCAATAATGTCTAGTGTAAAAAATAAACAAACAGCAGCTGGGAACGAGCTCGATCGATATCGCGCGATGCACGAAGCAATAACCTAGCGCCTGGCAAAGCGAGAGAGACAGGGGCTGCGTGCCACCCGGGCAGAGTGCGTGCCAGCCGGGGGCCCAGCGATGGTTGCTCTGCACTACTGGGGCCTGCTGGAGCAGGCAGCCCTGGGGATGGTCTCACCTTCAGCATCTCTGTGGCACAAGCTTCCTCTGCACATTGCTCCCTGCCCTATGCTGCAGTCCAAGAGCTGCTGTGCTGTGCCCCAGAGGTGGCTGCATTGCAGCAATCCTGGGGCCTCCCCCACATGCTCTGGGGAGGAGGGCCGCACTCCCAGCCACTACTGGCTGAGCTCTCTGTGCCACCTGCGACCCCAGCCAGAAGAGGGAACCTAGCTTTTCTTTGTAACTGTCTAAGGCCCTGGCTGGCAGGATCCTGCCCGATCCTCCCTCATTAACCTCCCCGTGAACAGCCCCTGTCTGTGCAGGAGGCCGGGCGCCGGCTGCCATGAGAATGAGGCAACTAGAGCGAGCAGGAGGCCCCGGGCAGAGAGCGGCCGGCTGGGCGGCTGACAAAGCAGCTCCCTGCAGTATGGCCAGGACCCCGCCAGAGCCCTCTGTACCTGTCAATCAGCCTCAGGCCCATGGCAACAGCCCCCAGGACCAGCAAACATCTGCAAGATGCACCCACCCACTGCAGAGCCCGTGGGGGACCCAGGCCGGGCACCTCCATGGGGCACCCCCACCCCAACCCCCACACAGCTGCCCCTTCCTGCCGGAACCCCTGTGATCAGATTGGGGAGGACCCCTCTGATGTCTGCAATGACCTGTCACTGCATTGGCTGCAAAGCTGGGAGCAAGGAGCCGGGGACGCGGGCGGCCCATGGAGGCACACAGGATTCACTTGGAGGGGCGTTACCGCACACCTGGGTGGTTTGCTTCGTGGGGCCTGGTGAGATACAGCCCTGCCCACGGCTCCTCCCCACAACCTGCAGCCGGACTTTGGGGAGGGTGAGAATTTCGGAGGGTTGAGAAGTTCTCGGGGACATGGAGAAGCAGGTGATGGAGAGCCTCCCTCCTCCCCATCCCCTCCCCGCTGCCAGCCAGCCACCAAGGTCCCTCCCACGTGCGCGGCGGCCTCTGCGGCCGGGAAGGCTGACAGTGGAGAGACATGCTGGGAATGCGAGAGCGAGTCGTGAACCGGGGCAGCTCGGAGCTGCAGGGCAACACGCGTGGTTCAGCCGGAACCGGCACGGAGCTGAGAGCTGGGGCAGGGCACTGGCTGCCCCCGCTGGAAAACTTCTGTCCCTGCTGCACGCGCTGGGACGCCCCCAGCGTCTGGAGCAAGGGAACCTCTTGGGCCTGGCCCACGTGCTGGAGTGAACCGTGGGGCCAAGCTAGCAACACATTATGGACCACGGTATGCAAATGAATCCTGCAAGGAACAGCCACAAGCCGGACTTTGCAGCTACTTGGCTGCTGTGCCAGGAGAGGGACTGGTGCCAAGGGCAGCTTCCATGGGGCAGGGGCCCACTCAGCTCACACCCACTGCAGCTGGTCAGCACTGAAAGCTCTGCACGCTCGACACATGGGGAGAAGACATGAAGCACAAGGGGCTGCCTCTGCACACAGTGCTGGCCTGGCCACTGAACCCCAGGCCCATCCAGCCAGTAAAACGGGTTTATTAGATGACAGGAACATGGTTTAACACAGAGCTTGTAGATACAGAGAACAGGATCCCTTAGCCTGGTCCATCTTGGGGGACCAGGGAGGCCAGACAATCACGTCTGCCCTTCACTCCATGTCCCCAGCCAGTTCCAGATTGAAACTCCCCCACCCTCCTCCGCCTTTGTCTCCTTCCGGGGCCAGGAGGTCACCTGATCCCTTTGTTCTCCAACACTTCCAGCTAACACCTTGGGGGGTGGGGAAGGGTCCAGGCCCTCAGTTGCCAGGAGACAGGGCGTCGTCCACTTACTTACACTGGCCCTCTGCTCTGCACCAATTACACACCCTTATCCCTCCACACAGACACTCAAGAAATGCACAGGGGAAACTGAGGCACCCACATAATATCCAGAAGAAACATTACGAACAGTCCCACTCCATCACACCTGGTTTCCATCAGGCAAGCTGCAAGTCAGCAGCCTGATGGGCCGAGGAATCCAGGGGAGCGGGCAGCAGAGCCGAGCCCTGGAAAAGGTCACTATAAATAAAACATGGCAACGCTGCTTCTCTCCATGCCGCCACCTGCCTGCTGACCTTTTGCTGCCGAGAAGTTCCCGCCTCTGGTCACCAGCTCCAGCCACACAGAATGGGGCAGCCCAGAGCCCTCCTGGGCCAGCAGGGGAGCTGGCCAGCCAGTTGGACACAGGCCTGGCACCGCGGGTTCGGTTCCCAGATTCACTCTGCCTCCCTCCTGAGCGCTCTCCAGTTTGCCTCTGGTTCGAAGGGACCCTGCTGTCCGAACTGCCCCCAGGTCCTGTCGTGTCGGGCTCCATCCCACTAGGGAGGTGACGTCGCTTCCCCCCAAGCTCACCTGCTCCCAGTGCCCCAGGCCGGTGCTGCTCGCTGCACGGTCCACGTCATGCTTTAGAGACGCGTCTTAAAGAAAAAGACCCACACGCATCCCTGTCACTGAGTCCCCGGGGCGATGGTCTGGACCTGCTCCCTACGAAGCCAGTCAGGACTATGGGGGAAGCTTCTTCTCCATAAACAGCCTGTCTCCAGGGCTAGGAGCTTCACAGCTTCCACCTTCCTGGGTCTGATCTCGGAGCATTCAGCACCTTCTGCCCCTCCATGTGCTTCCCCCAGCGAGCCCAGCCAGGCAGGGTCCTGGGGAAGCCTGTGGGTCTGCAGCCCAACTCCACAGTCAGACGTGACTCTCAGCCAGCCAGTAAAACAGAGGTTTATTAGTCGACAGGAACATGATCTAACACAGAGCTTGTAGATGGAGCGAACAGGACCCCTCAGCTGGATCCATTTCGGGGGTCCAGGAGGCCAGACCCTATCTGGGCCTCCCTGCCCTTCCTTAGCCAGCTGCAGACTGAAACTCCCCCTCCAGCCCCTCCTCCTTTTTTTCCTTTGTCTCTTTGCCAGGCACGAGGTCAGGTGACCTCTTCCCCCACCTGGAGTCACGTTACAGCTTCAGGTCTGGACACTTTCACACAACAGTCAGAGGAACCATTGAGAGCATTTCCACTCCATCACAATCCCTAATTAAAATGATGCAAAATTGTGCCTGGCGCTGGCTGCTGCAGGCAGCGGGATTGGCACCAAAGGGCCCAGCAGCAGGGCAGGCACAGGTCGCCCAACCCAGTCGGGCGGTGGAGGAGCACTCAGCATGCAAAGCTGGGGCCGGGCGCACTAACGAGAATGGACAGGAGCCCTCCAGCGACGGGAGCTAACGAGAGATGTGCCAGGACAGGAACGAAGACGCTTTAATTGTTGCAGCAAGTTTGGAGAAGCTGGTCTTACTCAAGCAGAACGTCACCGTGCCTGGCGCGAGGCAGGGCTGATGCCAGACAGTCTCAACCCCTCCCCTCTGGGCTGTCCCTGCCTCTCTTGCCGTGCTAGGGGCTGCCCCCTCCCCGCAGGGCTGGGGCACACAAAGCCAGGCAGCGCCTTGGGATCAGGTGGGTTCCTGGGGCTGGAGGGAGCTGGCTCCCCAGCCCTGCTTGGTACTACTTGGGCCTAGATCCCATCCTGCGCAGAGACTCTGCCCCCACATTCCCTGCCCCCCCATGCCAGGGTGCAGCCGGGTGGGGCAGAGTGTGCCAGCAGGCTATGTAGGATAGCTGGGGTGGGTTCTGGGAACGTGGCAGCTCCTGTTTAGCAGCAATCCCCCCTCGGACACATGCCCTGCTGCCACCGGGGGTGCCCGCCGCTGCTCTGGGTGTGAGGCAGCTCGAGGGTCTGCCCTCCGCTGAGCCTGCACCTTGGCTCAGATGCCCAGAGCTGCCCCCCTGACCCTGACCCCGGTCTCAGCCCTCGCCGGAGCTCCTCTTTGCAGCACCGCGCTGGTCCCAACGGGGAGCCTGGCACTGCGACCCCACGCACATGGAGGGAACGATCCACGCACGGCTCCCGCTGAGCCCCATGCCAGGAGGGGCCTGGTGGTGGTACCTGGGGCTGGCCTGGCATCGCCTCCAGCGCCGGAGCTCCGGGAGGCTGCACCAGTTTAATATTCCTGCTGGCGCGCGCCAGGAAGCGTTTGACCTTGTGTGTCTTGCGATTCTCCTTGAATTGAACACTCATTTACCCGCTGACACGTGTCACAAGGCGTCTCAATAGGCTCCCTCGAGCATCAAGGAGAAATACAGCGATGACAAATGACGGCTGACATATCAGCCGCGATGTTTGGAAATTACAGCCATGTAGCGGTAATGGAGCTATCCTGTCAGAGCGGGGCTCCAGCCGGCCGCGCCCGCGCCGGGACGGTACACAGCCAGGGCGCCTGCAGATCGGGAGGAGCTGCCACCTCCGAGAGGGGGAGGGGAGGGGACTTTCTGGCTCACTGGGGAGAAGCTGAGTGAGGCCCAGCAGACGGGCGGCCAGAGGGTGTGGGGGAGCCCAGGCTGCTGCTGTGACGGGACCATCAGAGCCCAGGGGGGACATGGCGCTCCAGCCCAGCCCCAGTGCATTTTCAGCCAGTGGGAGGCCCCATGGCTGCCCGCAGCCAGCCCGGGGACCCTGTGGGCCCTGGCAGTTCCTGGGTACGCCCCGAACTCCGCGGCCCTGCGGGCTGGCTTAGCTCAGACCCGTTTGCTAGCAACTGGTGCACGAGCGCAGCCTGGCTGGGTGCCCTGGGCTGGGCAGAGGACACGGGCACTTGGCCAGGGCAGGATGGGAATTCCCGCCCCCGGCCCGCCCAGCTACAACCTGCTTGGCAGGGCCGAGTCCCTGGGAGCCTCCCCCTAGAGGGGCAGTGGGGGTGGGGATGCTACCGCAGCCCGTGTGTGATGAGTGGGGCGAGGCTTCACCCTGCCACCGTCTCCCAGCCCAGCTGTGCCACCTGCTCCCTGCCTTGCTGCTGTCCCAGCCTGACCACGCTATGGGGCACCAAGCCAGGGGGGCAGCACAGGGCAGGCGACTGGAGAATGGGAGAGGTCTTGGGCTTGTCCTGCCCCTCCCACCACCGGGGGCTGAGGGGCTGGTAGTACAGGGGTGGGGCAGGCGTGCCGGTCAGGGCCGGCTTTTAGCAAAGCAGGATTAGCCTCTTTCTCTTTCTCCACGTCCCCTCCCCCACTGCTGTCCTAGGCTGCCGACCCCCAGCCTGCCAGGCAGATCCTGCTCATGCCAGAACCTCAGCTCTAGACCCCCAAAGCACCAGCCACAGTCGCTCCCCCAACCCCCATTCCCCGCCCCCGCCCCGGCGGCCCCACCCCGGGTGCGTCTAATCCCGATTCCCCGCTCTCCCGCTGGAGCTAATGCATTTGTACAGCAATTTCCCTGAGCCGCGGGGATGATAAATGGCACGTCGGCTGGGAGTCAGCGCCAGGCCCACACAAAACGAGCCAGGCAGGCTCCCTGAGCCAGCGTCGCTTCAAACAACCCGGCGCGCGGCCGTGACCTCTCGCAACGTGTTGGGGGAGCTGGAGCCGGAGCCTGACTGGATCTGGGGAAGGGGGAAATTAGCAGCCAAGTCCGAACATAAGACCGGTCGTACCAGGTCGGACCAAAGGTCCATCCAGCCCAGCGTCCTGTCTACAAGAGACGTTCAAACACAGGAGCGAGCAGCCTGGCGAACTGGCGATCTCATGTGACCCTCTTCGCACCTACGCTGGAGACGCCAGCTGCTAACCTCTGCCAAGGGGCTTCCGCCCACCTTTCCACCCCGCCACGTTCCCGCCACAGCTGGAAAAGCAGCCCCCGGCTCTGCTGCATGGGGAGCCCCCCGCATCACCTGGGGCCGGCTGGCAGGAGAGCTCCCCGGAGCCGAGCAAGCTGAGAGCAGGGTCCCACACTGCAAAGGCGCTTGAGGGGATGGAGCCCAATTGGCAGAGGCGCTGGCATGAGGAAGGAGGGAGGGGGACCGGGTGGCTCGCCGGCGCAGGGCAGGTCTCTGCTATTCCTCACCGCGCCCTACGGGTGGCTCAGAGCATCTGCCCAAGGGCCCGTGAACCATGTGGGAGGCCAAGTAGAGTCCACTGGTGGGGATCCCTCAGCCATGTGCCCGAGGGGCTGCGCCCTGGGCAGGGGAGGATGCCCGTCTAGCACCACACCACCGGGATTCTCAGGCAGCTGCCAAGCCTCAGCGGCACCTGGTGGTGAAGCGAGTCCAGCTCCCCAGCGCCCATGGACCCCCCGGCGCCTGTGGCCTGGCAGGGCCCTGGCAGGACCAGCTCATTCATGCTGGCCGCAAGGGAGGGGTCGTCCCCAAACAGCTGTTCATGCCTGGTCATTTGCTGAGTGAGGTGGGCAATTGGCCGCCAGAGTCACATGGCGATATTTCTGTTCCCTGATTGGCTGGGCAGTGTATCATTTTCCGCACGCACCATGTACCCACATGCTGAACAGGAGCCCCCCCTTCACACACACCCCCCCCCCCGTGGCCTGTGCCTAGAGAGAAGAGTCGAGCAGCTGGGGGAGCAGGGAAGGGGTTGGATCTTCGCACAGCACCTGGCCAGCTCCCAGCGCCAGGAGAACGGCTGGGAGCACAGATGCCCAATATTTAGTCATGAGCTTTATATTTGCAGCCAAGCTCCCGCTCCAACCTCCCCAGGCACCGGAGCCCTGGCACCCAGCACAGCCTCCCCATGGGGGGAGCTGGGCCAGGGGGGCGGCACAGAGCCCAGTGCATCTGATCTCCCGAGCACACGGCAGCAAGCGGAGCGGGCGGCTGGTGGAGGCGGCGCCGGGGCTGAAATCCTGCAGTGTTCAGCACCCAAAGCCCTGCTGCAGGGAACAAAAGCCGCTTTCTTCCCCGCTCGCTTGCTGCGATCGCATCTCATTGCACGTTGGCGCTGACTGGCGGCGGAGGCTGCGCATGAGAGGCACAGGCCAGGCACGCGGGGCGAGCTGCAGTGTGGGGCACTGGCCCCAAGGCCCCACAGGCTAGGGGGCAGCTTGCAGACGCCAGTGAGTGAAGTTAAAAGCCATCTAGTGGGGGTGGAGGGGGGCACACAAGGGATGGGTGGGATCCATGCTCATGGGCAGCAGCTGGTTGAATGCTCCCCCAGGCAGGCGCTGCTCAGAGCTCAGTGGCCTTTGGTGCGGTGCCCAAGGCGGGGGGCCGGAAGCCAGGCAGGAGATGCTAGAGGCATGCAGGAGGGGGTGCTGGAAAGGTGCCAGCGAGCACACTAATAGTGCGGCCGGGGAGCTGGAGATGTTTGCTGGCCAGGGTGAGCCCTGGGGACCGCCCCCCGCTGTGCCACGAGCACTGAGAACCTCGCTGCATGGGAAGAGGGAAAAGTCGGGGGGCGGGGGGAACTGCCCAGTAGTGGATGGAACAAGGGACGTGGTTTCTAGTCTCAGCTGCACTGGGCTAGAACGGTGGGGAAGGGGGTTGAGGGCTCCTGGGCCCTATTCCCAGCTCCGCCACAAGCTCACAGCATGACCATCCTGTGCTTCAGTGTCCCCAGCTGGGGTGGGCAGGACGTTTCTTCCCCACAGTTGTCAGCTGGGTGCTCTGTAACCACACACAGCCCTGCCGCCCGGGGGGCCCCGCGCCTGGGATGTGGAGGGGTCCCGGGAAGGGCCGACGGGCGCCAGGACGCCTACTGGCAGCGTGGGATCCATGTCATGTTTCCCGAGGCGTGTTTGTGAAGAGCCACTTGTGCTGCTGCCGTTGCTAATTGGCTGCGCTGCGGTGGATCGCGAGCGCGGCGCCCGCACTCCCGGGGGCCCCACTGTTTGCAAACACGCCGGCAAAGCAGGAGGGGTGAGGGGGGCTCCCTGCAACGTGGCCTGATGTGGAGAGACGGGCGGCGCTGAGCGCGGCTGGGCTCCAGGGCTACTCCGCTCTGCCCCCACCCACTTCGCCACCCCTCGTCTGCCAGGGAGACCCGAGACTCCAGCTCTGGTGCTTCCATGTGCCCGGGAGCCCACGGTGTCACCCCATGCCATGGCTCTCCCTGGCCAGCCCCAGCCCAGCAGTCAGCTGGGTCGAGACGTCCTTGGAGCCAGAGGCCTGGCAGCTCTGCCACGCCTCCCAGCCGGCACCTACCCATGTGCGCCGGGAGGGCACAGCCCAGCACCTCCTGTCTGAGCGCTCACCGCTCTTCACAGGCAGCTGGGCACAGGCCTCATGACCCAGAGGGGAAGGGATATGGGCAAGGCCCACGGGGCTCACCGGCAGGAGAAGAGCTGTCTCCAGCGTGGGGCAAAGCAGCCGTCCGCGAGGCCAGCGGGCTGTAGAAAGAGCCCAGATGGGTGGATGGAGAGAAACCAAAGGTACCAGGGACTGGCAGAACGGGAGCAGGCCTGGCCGGGCACCATTCCCCCCTCTGCCTGAGGGCACTCAGCGGCCACTCGCCCTCTGCCACGCAGCAAGAGCGCAGACGATCGTCAGCACAACACAGCAGCCTCTGCCCTGCCCATGCCCCGCCCGGGGCACCAGTGCGGCCCTGGGGCGGAGTGCAGACGTGGCTACATTGCGGGGATGCACAAGGACGGAGACGGGGGCAGGTGGCTACGAGGAAGACTCTGGCAGGAGGGCAGGGCCATGTGATCAGTGTCTGTCTGTGCAGAGGGGCCCTGTCCAACCAGCCACGGGAGCGGAGGGTGCAGCATCAGCACCTCTGTGTACCATGCACGGGACATGCCACCAGCTCTGCGAGGCCAACCCCTGCCCCGTGGCCAGGCCTGTCCCAGCAGGGCAGGGAGACGCTGGGTCTGGGGAGGAGGGCTGGCCGTGGAGGAGGAGAAGGCGCGTGGAGGGAGCAAGTCGCCATGGGAACGGCCCAAGGCAGCCCAGAGATAATCCGCAGGGCCAAACGCTGCAGAGGGGGCCTCCAAGAGCAGCCAGCCTGGAGCCCCACCTGTACTCCCAGCTCCCGGGGCAGCTCACCCCCTGCCTGCCACACAGGGAGAGGAACCGGGCCCTGCCTGGGCTGGCGGCGCCCCCAGGCCCACGGCCAACGGCGGCGATTCTGCCAGGGGCACCGTGCCCTCCATCTCCAGCACGTCAGTGGAGCTGGTGGCCTCAAGCTGGGTGTCTGGTGCCGGCAGGGCCCGTCGAGCGGCCGTCCCCGTCGGCTGGGCTGGATCCAGGGCGTGGAGCAACTGCAGACTCGCCTGCTCTCAGCGCCTCACCAGCCAGCAAGGACGAGAGCAAAGGAGTCCTGCCCTTCACCGCCCCCCCTCTCTCTGGGACACTCACTATAACTGAATCCAGGTGTGTTAGGCTTGTTCCCGTTCCATGTTCGGCTGCTCAGCTGTGTCATCGTCCCCTGCAGCCACAACTCCTCAGCCGCAGGCGATGAGTTCCTCGCCCGGCCTGCGAGGCAGAGCATAGCCTCCCCCTGCGGAGCACGGCCAGCACCTCCAAGCCCCCGGCTCCACGGACTCCCCTGCAGAGCTGGGGGGATGCCTGTCAGCCCCAGCCCCGCTGCCAGGGGCCCTGTAACCAGCACGGGAAAACCTGGGATTTGGATGCTGTGCCCTTACTTGGCTTCAGGCAATTATGAGCCACCCCCATCTCAAAGCAGAGACCCTGGAGCTGGGAGAAGGTCACCCAGCCCTTGGAGGCAGCTCCAGAGTCCTGCTCAGCCCCCCGCAGGAACCAGCAGGGGAAGGAAAAGACACACCCAGGGCCCAGCACCTCCATGGAGAGCTGGGGAAGCTGCCTGAGTGGGCACCAGCCTGGTGTGCCATGGCACAGAGGGGCAGAAACGAGGCAGGGAAAGGGGACGAGTCCACCTATCCAAACGCGCTTCCCGTTCCAGCCTCAATCCCGGATCTGAGTCACTTGCCTACAGGTGGCAAACACAGCACATCCACCCTGCACAGCCCAGGATCCCCGCTTGGTATTTGTATAGGACCTACGTTAAAGGGCCACTCAGCCAGGTTGATTCTGGAGCCATTAAAGACCCAATTTCTGCAGGAGCCCTCGCAATAGATGTACACGTTAAAGTCATCTCTCCCCTCCCCCAGCATGCCCATCTCCTC
The DNA here is from genome assembly GCA_007922305.1 of Dermatemys mawii. Classification (NCBI taxonomy): domain Eukaryota; kingdom Metazoa; phylum Chordata; order Testudines; family Dermatemydidae; genus Dermatemys; species Dermatemys mawii. The sequence goes on from ML677374.1 coordinate 1,576,309, forward strand.
TGCTGCCACATGCTGCCCCCGAGCTGACCAGGCATGCTCCATCTGGCACCTGTGTTGGCACCTGTGTTGTCTGCTCGCCTGGACGGGCAGCGCTGCCGTACAAGCAGCAGCTGCCAGAATCTTCCCTGTTTCATCTGCCAGGGGGATTATGTAGCCCAGGAGGTCAGGCAGACACACGCCCGGAGTTTAAAGAGGATCTAAGAGGATCCCCGCACCTGACGAACTCTCACCTGGCAGCGCTGCTGGGACATGGGCAGAGCGGGTATGGGGGTGTTCGCTTGGGACCAGTAGCCCTGCAGGCCCAGCTCACGGGATTCCCCCTGCCTGGTGTTGGCCGCTAGAAGCCTCCTCCCTTGCTGGCTAAAATCCCCAGCCCCGCACCGCGCCATCCGGGATCAACTTAAGTCTGTTTCGGATCCAAGTGAAAGTGAAGGACGAGCAGGGACGGGCCAGAGATGCCCCCGAAGGGGGCTCGGGAGGAGGATCTCCTCTCCAAGAAACAGCTGAATATGTCGAGTACACAGGGCAGCTCTGTCCCCCGCCATGCACCCCTTGCGCCGGGAACCCCGGAGACAGGCAAGTCCATGACAGACAGCGATCGCCCCTCCCCCCGGCCGCACGTGTGGGATCCATGGCAGAGAAGGGGAGACTTGCTCAAGGTCACACTGCCAGTCAGCAGCGGAGCACAGACACGGGCTCCCAGCCCTCTGCTCTCACCACCAGGGCACACTGCCTGCTGCAGGGATGCTTGGCTTACGGCAGGCGCTCCTGGCTCCTAGACAAAGCCCACATTCAGCCAGTGGCCGGGAAGGTCTCGTCTACATGAGAGAGGAGAGACATTTCCTATTCACGCCTATAGTGCCCGTAACCCTCTTCATGGCCTCCCCACACAAAGCTTGGCTCACTCTCTTGCCCCCCAGGGCAGCGCTCCTGGGGCTGGGGAGAGGCCACAGCAGCTGGAGCGGCTGCCGGGGTAGATGTGCCGTCATCCTTAGCTGGGTGCGGGAGGCCTGACTCCAAGGGGCTGGGCCAAGGGACCCCAGTCTCCACTTCAGGCCCAGCCCGAGGGTCCGGGGAGAACCGAGGGAACGAGGAGCCGGTGCCTTTCGCCGACCCCCTCCCCTCGGCTGCCCAGCTTGGGGTTTCCCGAATCCAGTGGCTGGGCGGCAGGAGGCAGCGTGGGCAGAGAAGAGAAGAATTCACTATGGAGAGGTCACTCAGCTACATCTGATCTTGAATTTCAACCACCTCACTCCATTTTCCCTGGGTCACAGCCATCTCGCGGCTGATTAATATTTTAAACCTTCAGCACATCTCATTACTGGATTTAAATTATAGATGCCAGAATGCCCATTGGAATTTGCAGCATGTAGGCCGGGTCTTAACACTCCTTCAGGAGGCCTGCAATTGAATGCAGCCTTCATCTAATGAAACAGAGACCTCTCCCGTGCCCGAGAGCCACCCAATAGCCACGGGGGAGCTCCAGAGCGGGCACTCTCGCTTCACGGGCACGGGGCCAGGCGGCAATACAGAACAGCATGCGCCCTGTCCCCACACCGCTTTCCCTCGGTGTGCTGAGCAGAGCACAGAGACACGGCGGGCTTGTTGCAGCTCAGGGACCGGGGACCTTTTCCCAACTCCTGCCCCAGCCGCTCCCCCTAGCGGGTCTGTGCCAGCTCTCAGGACGTCTGCAGGAACAGGAATGGCACAGACCAAATGAGTCCCTAGCTCCCAGCTGGCTGGTAGACGAGGTCTCTCCGGGAGGAGAGCTGAGACATTCACAGCCGGTTCTGCGGGCAAAGGGCACCTGTCGCCAGGACTGTCAATCTGGGCCTTCTGTGGGCACTGCGCGGACTGACCCCGTTGGAGCACAGCCTTAGGGGAGAGCGCTAGGCAAGGGGTCAGAAGGAGAAGAGTGACTGTGTGACGGGCCTCCCTGGGTTCCCACCTGGAACTGGCTAGTGCTGAGACCAGGCTGGGGAGACACATACCGCTGTGCCAGGAACTCTGTGCACCTGGCGAGCCAGGGCGGGGGCGGGGGTAATGGTCTAGGAGATCCCTGCTCGGGGGTTAGATCTGGCAGCCCTGGAGCGAGCTCTCCAACGCCCCGCGCTGGAATTGGGCCTGCTCTCGTTAGTCTGGGCTGGGTGCTTCAGAGACAATGGAACGAGTCTGGCCGTGCCCCCAGGGACGGACTGACAATACCCTGCCTGTCCGAAGGAACTTAATTCAATGAGCGCAGCAGCTGAGGGGACGTGGTATCAAGGATTCAATTGTGTCTATTATGGTGGTGCTGGCTGGATGTACCTGTTCTAGGAGACTGGCTAATGCAATCTCTGACTGGATTAGGAACTTCAAAGGACTTTAGGGAACAATACCTCCATTTCCCATTTATAACCCTCCCTTTTCAAGCTGCCTCCCAGCAGGGGGAAATCCATTATCTACTAATGATCTGTGCCTTGAAAATCCAGCCCAGGGATCCCTGACCTGTCTAAAGGGTGGACTAAACATGTGATAACTCTGCCAATGCCGGTCCCAAGCCCGGATGAAAAAGGAGGAGGGTTGGGTGTGGGGCTAGCAACCCCATCCCGTAAAAATGTACCCGCTACAGAAATGCAAGCAATAGATAATTCAGAGACCAACTTCCCGGTGAATGGCCCAGAACAGAATCCTCTGGCAATCTATTGTTGGCGGCACATACCCTGAGGGGGTGGAGGGCATAATGAATGAATAATGAAACATGTGATGAGTGTACTAGTTCTGAGGTGAAGCCACGACAAACTTTGAATCCCCACAAGGCACCCTGGGTGCCGGGGGGATAGGAATGGCCAGCTCCATGTGAGGGGTGGGGGATCTCCGGTAAGGTTATTAGCATGTGGGGCGGTTCTTTCACTGTTGTCATATATTGTCTCTGCGGTACTTTTATCTTCAGAACAAAGCAGGCTCCACCGGAAGTGCAGCATGTACCTTCTAACTGTAGCAATTGCACCTGCTCTGGTCTCCAAGGTGAAAGCCAGCTGGTGTCCTTGGGCAAACGGTGCTGGGGAAGACAGTGAAGGCAGGAATCGGCCCCGGTCAGCAGGGAAAGACACTCAGGTCTCTGCCCAGAGAGGCCACGCTGGGGCGCAGGAAGCAAAGAGCAGGTGCCCTTGGCGATCCACTGAGGGGAAACATGGGTGCCCCTGGAGCCGCCACCCCCCAGTGCATGCCCACTACTGAGCAGTTGGGTTTAGACCACGTAAGGATTTTCCCTTGAGCGCCTATGCAATTTACTGCTCAACTGCCCACCGTGCCCCCTACTCAGCGGGCTCATCACGTCTCCCCCCTGACCTGGGCGAGAACAGCACCCCCACGTCCATGTGTCGCCCCCGTATGGGCTCCAACCTGGCTTCATATTTAACCCCCAGGCCCCTGAGCGCAGGGGGCAGGTGCTGATGGAGGAGGAGGCCGACAGGGACCACCCGCTGCATCCTCGCCGTTTGCTTCCACCTGAAGGATTCTGGGTCCAGAGCCCCGGGGCGCTGAGATCTCCCCGCAGAGAGGTGCTGCATGGGGGCAGCTCATGAGCAACACAGCAGTGGCTGCAAGCGCAGAGGCTGCTAGCCCAAGGCAGCTGCTCTTCACCGGGGGACGAGCTGGGGAGCTGAGGTCAGCAGAGGGGGCCGGTCCCTTGCGTGACTCAGACCTGGGGCTGGCCAGGATCCGCTCCCTGCGAGGGGCGCTTCAGGCAGCCACAGCGGCTCCCTCGCCCGCTCTGCTCAGCCCAGTGGCACTTCCTGGCTTTTCCTTCACACGCTCAGCGGTGGAGGCTGCCCAGGGACCCGGTGAGGTAAGTTCACGTGCCGGCTGCCGGTTCCTCCCGAGGAATCCATTACCGCACTGTTTATAGGCAGCTCTCAGAGGCAATCTTTCAATTGTGTGCAGTTAAAGAATTGATTGGAGGCTGAATTATCCTCTTCTCCTGGCTTCAGGAGGGAACTTTCTCCCCCTCCATTCCGCCAGGCTCGACTCCAGCCCCGGCCGGGGGCCTGGGCTCGGTGCTGGGGCCCTTGTGCCTCGTCTCGCCCCCAGTAGTGCTGCTTTCGGAACCGAGAAGCGAGGGGGACTCCATGCTCCCCCCGCCGGTATCTTCCCGGGAGAGCCTGACACCCGGGCACAGGCCCAGACCGTGTCCCGCGGCCAGCAGGGTTGAAGAATCCCCGAGGCCCAGCCTGGCTTGGCTCACCGAGCTTTCCCTGCAGCACCGCAGGCGACCTCCACACTGGGCCCCCTGCCATTGCCAGCCCCCTAGCTCACGTGCCATGAGTCCGCGCTGCCCAGGGAGAATGGGGCCCATGGAGCCTCCTCTGGGGCCAGCAGAGACCCACAGAATGACTCCTGATGCTCTGGTTCCCTGACCCCATCCAGAATGGGGTCGCCCCTCCAGCAGGGCCAGTCCAGTAGGTTCCAGGGGAGACCTGCCTTGCTGTGCAACACCCTCTCCCGGGACCCTCCTTCCCTACGCCAGCTGCTGGATTGCCCTGCAGCCTGTGTGCCCTGGCACTAACCCATCCCTTGCAATCCTGGCCTGTGGCAGAAAGTTCCACAGGTTAATTGTGCACCTCTCCCAGCTGGGCCCCTCCTTCACCACACCCCGTGCCCTGCCCTTGTGCTGAAGTAACAAACACTGTCTCTCCAGAGCCGTCCCTGGCTGGCAGCGCAGCACCTTAGCCAAGACCCAGAGGACGAACATGGATTCAGATGTCTGGCTCCTCTCCGGATGCCCTGGCCTCCTCAGCCCTTCCCAGACACAAGCCCCTCCATTTCCAGCTCCTGCCACACAGACAGCCCCGCTCGCTGGGCAGGCTGCCCCCTAGCGCCGCACCCTGCTGAGGGAGGGCACATGCCACATCTTGCCCTTCGGGGACAGGCCTGACCAGGCCTCCCCATCTCTAGGGTGTCTGCTTTCCCTGGGCCCCTCCCCGTCACGGCGCAGAGCCGGCAATGCTTTGAGTCCACAGCGGCTCCGGCCAGGGCCAGTGGGGCTCCTGGGCAGAGCTCGCTCGTGCTGACTGGCAGGGAGAGGCCTCCTCCCGCGTGTCAGCGTCGATACCCCCGAGCCAGAGAAGGGGAGCACTCGGCCCTGTGCGCTCTGGGAGGCACCGGCCTCCCCCTCCCTGGGGGGGATCCGCTCCCAGGGCACTCCAGGGCCAGCAGGTCTGAAGGCGGCTCTGTGACCTGCCCCAGCCATGCCCCTCGGGCTGCGGGGAGGGCTGGGCCAGGAGCAAGGTGCCTTGTGCAGAGGCTGGCAGGACACAGAAGCGTGGATGGCAAATCCTCCACTGTGCGAGGGGAATTCCTCCTCCCCTGTCTGCCCTGCCAGCTCCCTGCAGACTGCGCCTGCTGCACGATCGCTGCCGTAACCTCCCTCGCCAGGTCACATTTCCCTGCCGGCTGCCCCCGGGTTACACGCGATTCCTTCAGAAGCGCAGGGTCCCTGTGGGCCGGGCTAGAGCCACGAGCGCAGGAGCAACCTCAGATCCAGGCGGCAGATCAGAGTCCTCCTCATCCGCCCGCCGGCTGTGCACCGCTGAGCCTCCTGGCTACAGCCCCCCGGGCCTGACCGTGGGCACGGCCTGCCGGAGCCTGGCTGCAGCAGGACTCGCCTGCTCCAGGTGCCCAGAGGGTGGCAGCCTCCATTGGGGCAGAATCCCAGCCAGGAGGGTGCCTCAGGGGCAGTGCAGTGGGAGGGTGGGGAGGGGGAACAGCACTGGGCTTATCCCTTCCTTCCCCATAAGCCTCTGATTTACAGCCACCTGCAGCCCCAGCTAACCCAGCCCTGGGTTCCTCCTCACACAGCCCCACCAGTGACCCCAAGCCCAGCCTGCAGCCCCCGCTAGCCCAGCCTTCCCCTCCCCCCGGAGCTGATCCACCCTAATCCTCTGGGATTATTCAGCAGGCACCAATGGCCTTTCTGATGTAAGGAGCCTGCTGCTACTGTCAGCTCCGGGCCATCACCAGTGCACCCCGGGGTCAGAGCCTGACAGAAGCCGCAGCACAGCCATGAGCCCCGCACGTCAGCACCGAGGACTTCCCCCCCACCCCCAGGATCAGCCTGTCCCATCTCATAGAACTGGAAAGACCTTCAAGGTCATCGAGTCCAGTCCCTGCCTACACTAGCAGGATCAAGTACTGTCCCCTGACAGATTTAGTTTTTTGCCCCAGATCCCTAAATGCTCCCCTCAAGGACTGAGCTCACAATCCTGGGTTTAGCAGGCCAATACTCAAACCACTGAGCTATCCCTCCCTGCAAGACATTTGAAGATACGGTGAACAGCGAGAAAATCTTGGATGTTGTCTGTCTTCACAGAATCTCAGAGCTGGAAGGGACCTTAGGAGGTTCTAGTCCAACCCCCTGCTCAAAGCAGAACCAATCCCCATTTTTGTCCCAGATCCCTAAATTGCCCCCTCAAGGACTGAGTTCACAACCCTGAGTTTAGCAGGCCAACACTCAAACCATTGAGCTATCCCTCCCCACAGTAATACTCGGCAAATGACAACAATTCCTCCCCACCCTCTGAAGTCTCTGGAAATTGAAGTCAGAACAAGCCTAACAAGGACCCAGCACGGCTGGTGCCAGCCCCAGCTGGCCCCTCTGCCCGGCTCCCGCTGCCCCCTTGCTGCTTGCCCTCCCCAGCCCCCAGCTGGCCCCTCTGGGCAGTGCTCCACTCTTGCACGGGAGCTATAAGGAGTCCCAGGATCTGAACGATGCCCAATGGGGGCCAGGCCCGCCAGCCCCGAGGAGCAGCCGGCCAGCCCTGTGTTATGCACGTAGAGCAGAATGCACCCCTGGAGAGTTGGGGAGCAGCAGAGCCCCCACCCCGCCCCGAATCCCTCCAGCCCGTGACCAGGGCTCCATGTTCCTTAATGGCCGAGGAACGGCAGGCTCACGACAACCACGCCCTGACAACAGCAGGTCCCCCAGCTCCCAGCTTTACTCCTCATGTGCCACCCCAGCCCAGACAAGGAGATGGCTGGGGGGAGCCAGTACCTGGCCAGGCCACGCCGCTGTGCAGCCAGCTGCAACCGACCCGTGACACACCATTGCTCGGTGCCAGAGCTTAATTTGTGCCAGGGCTGAGCCCCGGAGCAGTGCTCGGCTCTCCCCGCCCCGGCCGCAGCAGGAGGGCTGCCCGTCCTCCAGGGAGCCTCCCTCTCCGCTCCAATCCCACCCCGCTCCCGCTTGGGCAGAGGCTGTCAGCCCTGGAGCCGGAGGCGCCTGGAGCCGGTGCGCCCTCCCTACCTTTCATCTGCTTGCTGCGCAGAAGAAACACACATGCAGAGTTTAATTAACTTTATTGATATTCAGAAATTAGGAGAATGACTAAAGGTAATTGCTCATTAAAAATCATTACACTGACACAGCAGGCACGGTGCAGGCAGCCTCCCGCCTGGCAATTACGGCACAAGCTTCACTGCGGCCTGCCCAGGGCCCCGCGGCCGGGTGGGCACTGCCCGGGCGCTGGGATCTCGCAGGCTACAGGGAATGCGGTTACAAGTGCGGAGCCATGGAAATGGGGCACAGCCGGACAATCAGCTCCCCAGCACCAGAGCACCACGGTGCCCCCGGCCCTGCCTCCCTCGCCGCCAGGCAAGAGAGGGGCCCAGAGAACTGGGCCAGGCCCACGCAGGGAGCTGCAGGGCCTCTCCCCAGCTCCCAGCCTCAGGGTGTGGGGAGCTGGCTCTAGCTTGGGGATGGCTCCAGTCTAACCCCTGCAGCACCATCCTCTTCGACCGAGCCCGAGGCCAGCCTGGCATGCTCCAAAGGAGAGATGCCCGCCCCCGGGACTCAGGGGGAGGCCCAGCCCCTCGCTGGCACCTCCCACAGCAGCTCCTCCCTCTCAGCTAGGCAAGGACTGAAGAACCATTTCCCCTCTGGCCTTACCGCATGGCTGAGCCTCTCACAGGCTGTGCCCACTGGCTAGAGGTGAGCTGGGCCAGGGCAGAGCACTCAGTTGGGGAGCCCACCAGCAGAAGGGGATGCCAGGCCCCTGCCAGGTTCAGTGCTGGTCTCCACATCCTCCCACACGCCAGGCTCCCGGTGCGGAAAGCGGGAGCGATGTGGCTGAGAGCAGGGCTGCGTGTGCAGGGAGACTCCAATGGGCCCAGGAGTGGCGGCCAGAGCGTTCCCCAGTACTTACCCTGCCTGCTGGGGTTTATCTGCCTGGACGGGGGCTGAGCTGCAGCTGGGATAATGCTGCTGAGCCCCTGCCCCCACCCCCCGAGCAGCAGGTCTTGGCATAAGCTCCCACTGAATTGAATGGAGTGGATGACACCTCTTGGAGCAATTTGTTCAGGCTCTCTGCAGACACTGGCAGATGTTGCTGTGTCGGTTACATGTTTTTGAGCTTTTCTGCTCAACCACAAGAGCTTTTTACTTAAAAAAGGATGCTGAGTTCTGTGCTGATCACCTGACTCCAGGGGCTGGGGCCCTAGACCTATGGTCCCTGAGCCTTAAACCAGCTTTGAAAGCGCACTGACTTTCGCAGAGGCACTCCAGAGACATGCTGGGACAGGCCTAATGTTTCAGAATTGACCCAGCCAAGTCCATCACACTGTTCTGAATCTTGGAATATTCCCCGCTCCTTCCCCCAGCTACTTTAGGAGGCAGATTTGAGGCGCACAACTAGAGATGGGAAATCAATTAACCTTCCAGCTCCCGCGAACACTCCTCAGCTGCGAACTTCAGCAACGACGACATTCCCCCAGAACTCCGCCATGCAAAGCATTGTGGGCAACAGCTGCGTATCTGCCAGCCAGCCAGCAATGTCGACGTCTTTGCATTGCTTACAAGGCTGAATTACTGCCAGGAACATATGGCGCTTTATGGAACTAGCTAGATACGGCTTCTCCTTGCCTCTCTGCTATTAACCACTTTTCTCGTTGCCTTGCCCTCCACCAGCAAGCTCCGCTGGGGCAGGAAGCCCCTGAACAACGCAAACAAGTCTTAAAACGACAAGGGAGCCCAGCTACCAAGAAATCCGAGGGGAGAGATGTACCATTACCGATCGCGCTGCACTATGAAAATAACTTGCTCTCAGCAAGCAATTACCCACCAAGCCAACAAGGCCTGGCAGCTCCCTGCCATGCCGTGGGGTCTCTGGGGAACGCAACAGCCCGGTAGTTAGCAATCGCAGCCCACGTTCCTGCCAGGACCTCAGCACCAGTCACCACCATAAAAAAAAAGACCGAAGAAGCCAGCGGGACCCGAATATCCCACTTCTGCTCTTCGGAGGAGCTGCTCCCACCAGATGCGGAGTTGAAGCATCGCATGGTACAAACGCCATTGACCAGGTCCCCACGCATGGAGCACCCGGACTGTGCTCTGGTGCCGACTGGCCTCCAGGACCCCTGCACTGAGTGGGGTGCACGACATCTAGGCTGCTCTGGGTTGCCCAGTAGCCGCACAGTCCTCGGGCGTTCCGCCCCAGGACCAGCCCCACAGCACAACTCCATCAGCATCCACGGCGCGGCCCAGTTCCGCCCGCCCCTGGTGTTTGAGGAGCGCCGGGCTCACCCCCCAGCCCTGCTAAGGATGGGGAGGAAGGTCCGTCGCTCACATACAAATCCTCCTCCAGAGGGGAGGTGCAAACACGCTCATCCAGCCTTCAGTGGGTTTAATTACAGCCGCCCGCAGCCCCAGCTAAACTGCATATAGTTGGAGAACTGTCATTTCCTGCCCTCGGAGTGCGGAGCGATGCAGCCTGAAAGCCTGGCCCCCCCGCCCCCAGAACCACCTCGAATCCCTGCCTGACACGGAGGACTCCCCCAGGCCTCTGCCATATGGCCGCCTTAGAGCCTCCCTCTCCCGCTCACGGTGTCATTCCTCTTGCCATCTGCTGCCTCCAGCCCAGCCCAGTGGAGCCAGAGCAAACACGCAGGCTCAGCTACGGGGGGCTGGTTTTTCCCAGGTCTCTTCATTTCAGGGAGCGTTCGGGACACGCACCACCAGGTTTGGAAGGAGGAAAAACAGAGTTTGATACTTAGCAGCTCATGTTCCCTCTGCCTGCAGCACCCAAGGGAAGCCGGCTGCTGTTTGCTTTTCCTCGCGGCGAGCTCTGGTTAACAAAGAGGTTTCCCTGGCAGTCACCCTCACTCCCCAAGGATGGCCCACTGCTACCCTCAGGCCCCCCTGCCTCCTCCCACCAGGACACGGTTCCACCAGGGGCTGGAGCGTGAGGGGCCAGAGACACTCAGCTCCTTGGCCTGTAGTTTGCAATTAAAGCCCCAGCAAGAAGCTTGACATGTTTTCCAAGATGGCCCCTGCATTTCCATGCGGGGAAGCACTGGAGCACTCTGAGTAATGCCAGCCTAATATCAGCCTAAGAGGGGAGTATTTGGGGAGAATTACGGAGCGAAGCTTTCTACAGCCAACAAGTGTTCTGCCTCGCGTGAGCTGCGAGCTCAGGCCCCGAGCAAGGAGAGAAGCAAATCTCCAAGTTACAGCGAAATCAATCCAGAAATAGCCAGAGCAAGGAGAGACAGGAGCACGCAGATTTAAGGGCATTTCAGACAATGTGGCAATTAAGGAAAACCCAAGGGGCCAGTCAGCCCACTGGAGATGCAGGCAGGGGAGGGGAGAGGCCTCCCCAGGCTATCGGGAGAGCACAAAGCAGGTCCAGCCCCCTGGCCCAGGTGCCCTCTGCTCTAGGCGCGGGCTGTGGGGAACGGGGGCAGCTCACCGTTCATGTCAGACCACGCGGCTCATCACACGACCAAGGGCCTGGGCCAGGCCCCATGGGGAGACTCCGATGGGATCAGGCAGAGTGAGGGAACAGAGAGAGATGACCACGTGCCAGGACACGGGTGCAGCCCGTAGAAGGAAACACACTCCCCCCCCTTGCCCCCACCTGTCCTCGCCAAACGGGAACTCCAGCCCCCAGCGACGGCCGGCCCAGCGCGGCCCCCCCGGGAAAGGAGCCCCGACCAGCAGCGAGCAAAGCAGGGGGACTGGTGACCAGGGGGACCGGAGCCTAGGAGGGGAGACGGGAGGGTGACTGGGATGCCCAGAGTCAATCAAAGCCCTGGGCCCCGCTGACATTTGCGATGGCCTGGGCAAGGGGCCACTGCAGGGATGGGGCCCATTCCCCCCCGGATGCTGCCTGCTTCTGATGCCCCAGCAGCCCCCCTGTCACCCCAGCGTGTTACAGCAGCACGGGGGGCGGGGGCGCTGTCCCTTGCCCTAACCCTGGGGGGCATAAATGGCTGTTAAAGGAAAAGCGGGGGGAGGGCGCGGTGCGGGGGGGATGCTCCGGGAGTGCTCCCCCCTCGGAGAGGAACAGGCTCCGGGAAGGTGGACTCCAGGCTCTGGGGGATTTTTCTTTTGATCACCCCCAGCGTGGAGCCTGGGAGTCTATCGATACCCCCGGGGCTCGGGAAAAGCCGGAGCAGAGCCAGGCCCCCTCAATGAGCCGCTGCCCGGTGCGCCAGCCCCTGGGGTCCTCCCGTGTTACTCACCGGCCCAGCCGATGAGCCCCCGGGGGAAATCGGCCCTTAGAGCCACAGGCCCCGGGAAGCAGCCCGTGGGGGTGGCTCTGGGGGCAAACACCCCGCCTAGGTCAGCGGCGGGTCGATACAAACCACGGCGGCGGGGTTGGGCCCACCCCGGCCTTGGGCCCCCGGCTGCCCTTGGGCAGAGCCGGGCGGGGCGCAGCCCCGGGGCCCGCCGAGCCTGGGGCAGCAGCGGGACGAGTCGTTCGGGGAACTCGCGGAAGCCGAAGGAGCGGAGGCGGCGGGAATCGGTGCCTGGCCCCCGGCTGTTAGCACAGGAGGGCGGCGCCGGGAGACCCGCGGCCAGAAACACCCGCTTCGCGGAATCCGGTTTCACCCAATGGCAGGAGGCTCGGGGTGTGTAAACCAGACCCGGACCCGCTCCAAAGGAGCTTCGGCGTCGTGCCGGGCGGGGTAACGGGGCGCCAAAGGCAGAGCGGACTCACGCGCGTTTACACGGGCAGCTCTAGTCATTCGGAGCCGGCCTGGACTTGCTGGAGACAGGGACGGGCCAGACCGGCCTCACCCCCACCCCGGCTCGGTCCAGGGGGCTCACAGCCAAGGCAGGATCCCGCCTAAGAATTGCAGACACTCGCAACGGACCGGCCCACGGACCCGCTAAGCCCGGCCCCGCGCTCCGGCTCCCCAACCCCCCTCCCCGAGCCGGGCGCCAAGTCCCCAGCCCGCTCCCCGCGAACGCGCCAGGCTCCGAACTTCTGCCGGGTGTGACCGCCCCCCGCCTCCGGATCAGGCGCCCCAGAGCCGGGCGTCCCCACAGTGAACCCCGGCGCGGTGCCCGGACCCCAGCCCGTGCCCGCTCTCGGCAGCGCCGGGATTAGTCCGTGCCGGGGGGCCCGGCTGCTGGGGAGCGGAGCGGAGCGGCCGCTGCCCCGGGGGCGCCTCGGCTGCTCCTCGCCAGCGGGCTCCGGGGCGCGTCCGGGGAGCCCGGCAGCCGAGCGGGCGGGAGAGCGCAACTTGGCAAAGTTTGGCGCAGGAAGCCGCGCTGCCCGGGAGCGGCCGGGCCCAGGGGGACCCCTCGGTCTCGGGCGGATCCGCAGCCCCGGCCGGGCCGCGCCGTGCGGAGCCCAGCGGCGGGCGCCGGGCGGGAGAGCCGGGGCTGGGACCGGCGGCGGGGGACCCGCGGCGAGCTCCAGGCCGGCGGCCCGCGGAGAACTTGGGGTCCCCCCCGCTCCCCATGGGCCGGGCGCGGAGCGGGTCTTACCTCCAGCCTGGCCCTGCAGCAGCGCGGCGAGCAGCAGCAGGCAGCCGGCGAGCCCGCGGGCTGGAGCCCCCGGCGCGGCGCCCATGGCCGGCTCGGTGCGCTGCGCTGCGCTGCGCTGCAATCCGCGCTGCCCGCGCTCAGCTGCGGCTCCGGACCCGGCGCTGCCCGTCAGCACCGCGGAGAGCGCCCGGCGCCTGCTCCGGCGAGCGGCTCCTACCGTAACGCTGCGAGTAGCGCGCCCCGCCAATCCTGCGGGGACGCCCGGCCGCCGCTCCGGGGGAGGGGGGCTGGTTCCTCCCCGCTGCGCCGGGCTGGGGGGCGGGGGCAGCGCCGGCCCCGGATCTGCCCCCCCCCCACCGGCGTCACATGGCGCCGCCGGCCCGCCCCCGAGCGCCGGCGTCCCGCACAGCCCGCAAAGTTGGCGGCGAGTTGCGGGGCGCACGCCCGGGAGGTTGCGGGGGCCGGGGATGGGGGGTAACGCGGGCTGCCTCGGCGCGCCCAGGGACCATCAATGATCACTTCGCGCTCGCTCAGTGCCGCGGCTGCCGGCCGAGCCCCGCGCCTGCCGAAGGCTGCCCGGGACGGCAGTGAGTGGCTGCAGAGAGCCGGGGTCCTTCGGGGGGCGGGGCCCTCAGCCCTTCCCGGGGTCCCTGCCCCACCCCAGGCGAGCCCAGGGCTCCTTCCTACTGACCTGAGACCCGCACAAGGCTCGTGGTTCTCGGTGCCATCACACAGATTGACAGGGGTGGCCCCTCCCCCCACCGATCCCGAACGGGTCTTTATTTGGCTCCAGTGAGTTGCCCCAGTTGTTATTTTCTAGCCTGGAGGAGGGGCAGCTCTGCCACTTGTCTGCCTCGGGCAGGGCCCCTCCATCCCCCCCATCTGTCGGCCCTGCATTCTCCTGGGGCAAAACCAGACAGGGAGAGCCCCCGGGACTGCATGGTGACTGGATTCAGACCCAGTCCGGGCCGCCGCTGGGCTCTGCTCTGGATTTCTCCCTCTCCCCTTGAATGTTCCCCTCTTCCCCGGCGTAGAGCAGGGATTGGAAACCGCTCGCAGCAGACAGATGGCGTTCGGAATTAGCACCGCGAGCTGCTCCAAGCTGCTGGCTGGACGTGTGTGAATGTAGTAAATAAAATAATTAAAATAAAAAATCAGCTGTTTGTTGAAGGAAATACCCCCCGCTGGCCCTGCCTTTGTGCAGACACCAAAACACAGGGGAATATCTGCAGAGCCCTCCTGGCCTGTACCTACCTCCCCCGTGGAGGAGCCGGGCTGCAGGCTGCCCATAGACTTTGGGCCAGGGCTTTGTCCTGAGGCAGTGGCCCTGGGCCAGATGGGCTCTGCCTTGGCCTTTTCCCCACAGGGGCTGCACTTCCATGCGGAAGCTGACGAAGTGCTGCAAACCAAGCAGCTGCATCAGCCCTGGGCTAGGAGCCCTAAGCCATGAGATCCCAGGAAAGAATCTGCTGGCTGCAAATCATGATTCTCTTAAGAAGCAGAGTGGCCTTTCCCAGTAGGCAGGGCCTGCCCCTGCCCCTTCCCATGTCCCTGGGGAAGGTTTCTTTCCAACACCCTCGCCCAGCCTCAGCCCTCAGCTCGCTAGGAGGGCATTTAGCGCTCCCAGGAAGACTGACCCTCCTGCTCCAGGTGTATGTCAGCATAACCGTACTGAAAGCAACCAAGTTCCCGCTTTATACTGCTCCCACGCTCCTGCTTGGGTACTCGTGGAACTCCACCCTGCGGGATTCCTGCAGCTCATTCTTAGTGGCGTACATATATGGCTCTGGTTACTGATTTCCACTCCCGCTCTGACATTGCTGGTACACACATGTTCCAAGGGAGAGCAGGAGAAAACTGCTCCAGCCTGGGGCAGTTCTAAATCACACGTGATTCAGAGCAGGAGGAAGTAGCCTCTGTTTTTTAAACACAAGTACAGACAAGACAATACGAGCTATTGTTCACCTAGGCAATGCAGAGCCATTTGCAGGAACCCTATAATGTGTGATGAGAGAGCAGACCAGGGCTCCAAGTAACAGTCGATTCTCAGTTACCATTTTAAGTGCCAAAAAAGCAACTGTTTTGAAAGCCCCAACCACCTTAGATGCTGGAGCCTCCATGGAGAGCTGAGTTTCTGCTTCTTTTCACTGCAGGCCAGGCACCCAGCACACATCTGCAAAGCACTTTCAGTGCTAAATTTGAAACTTTGATCCTCAGTAGCTCTATAAATGTTTAATGCAATAACGCTTCTGAAAGGACTCCGAAGATGTGCAGTTTGAAGCCAAATTGAACTTTCTAATATTATGATATTCAAATAACTTTAAGCTGCTTGGCACTTTCCAAGGCACATACTTGGACTCTTAATGGGGGGGGACTCCTTTAAAAATAGATGTTGATTTTAAAATAAGACAAACACCTGATTTGCAGGTACCGTCAAAGCTTTCTTGAAGGGAAGCGATGGGAAGAGAAATGATAGCTGAATGCAAATACAGCTCAACAAACAAAGCAGCAAATAAACTCGCAGACGAATAATCAGCCCCTTTGGAGCCTGCTGGAGGTGTGTGGCTGTGTACGTGTGAGACAGTGTCTCGGTGTGTTTGCATTTATCTGAAGTGCATGACAAGCTGATGACTGAATTTAATTGAAAAGCTCATCATTTCCCCCTGGCCTGGCTCACACAGCTGCACATGCTCTCACGGCACCAGAGTATCTGGGTCCCAGCAGTTCTCTGAGGCTCCTTTTGTCGGGGGTGGTTCTTCATGTCTTTCAAACGCCAGGGTAAAGCTGCTGACCCGCCGCTCACGTGGAAGCTGGGAGGAGGTTCTTGCCTGGGTGATTTTTGACCTTGGGCAAATGGAAATCATCACGTGTGGCCCAGCTGTGCCGTTGGAACACCCAGGGCACGAGCTGCTGCCCCGCACCAGGGCAGCTCGATCGCAGCAACCAAGCCTCTAGGGTACGTTAAGGGAGTTAGCCAAGGGCGAGGAGGGGCCGGGACCCTCACGTGGAAAACGGCACGTTAGGAGCCTGCTTTATAATGGATCCTAAGACAAAAATGCAGCTGGGGGCGGGTCTCTGGGCTGCTGCTTGGTCATCAGCTGAGGCCTCCGTGATGGTTGGTGACGTGTGTCCAGGCTGGCAGCCCTGCTGAGCCCGACACGCCCAAGCCGAGGAGATGGCCGGGGAAGTGACTGACAGATGGGAGGGGGAACCGAAGGGCAAGCTGCAAAGGCACTTCAGGTGCATCGGGAGCCACTGGAGAAGTGCCACCCAGGGCTCCCAGCACTGGTGATGGTGCAGCATGGAGCCCTGCTGCTGGGAGTCAAGTCAGCACTGGGACAGGAGGGGGCGGAACTGGAACCTCTAGGGAGGCCTGTGCCTGGCAGATCCATGCAGCATCCAGCAACGCAGAGCCGGGGAGCAGGTGGCTTGTCCCAAAATCAGGCCATTGGGGCCATTCCCATGACTATGGCCATCCATGGGGACGGAGCGGGAGCTTTAGCCAAAACACAGGGCCTGACTCTCCACGGCTTGCACTCCACACACCACGCACTCGTACAGGGCGAGTGGCACATGCTTTGCACTGGAGCCAATGGCCATACTAGGCACAGGACAAGAGAGAATCAGGCCCACAGTGTTAACAGATGCTGAGAGTTGTTAATTTCCCTCCTTCCCCTTCGATCCTGGAAACAGCAGCTGGATCAGCTTGAATGAGATGGGAAAGAAGGCAGGTAACAAACAGGAGCAAGGGACAGACCAGGAAATCTATAGCCAAGACCCAGAGCAGGGAGGAGGCTCGGCTCAAAGCAGCCCTGCAAAGCCCTTATGGCCTCCTTTGAGTATCATTTAAAACACCCGGAAAGGTTCCCCCCTTTTGGCCTCAAGCCTTTTTTAACCTTTGAAATGCCAGAAAGGTTAAAACCGATCCCCAGTGTCATCGGAGGGCGCCTATGGGTCTCAGTACGAGTGTGCACATTTTGGCAGCTCAGGGGAAGGGCTGGAAGATGACTCTTTAGCAAAGAAATCCTTTTTCTGAAGTGTTCATTAGGCCACAGAATCGAATACGTGTTTAGAAGCCGAGAGGTTTAAATGTTCCCTCCTCTCTCAGCTGCTCATGTCCCCATAAGAGGCAGCAGCTCTTGTGAGTCCAGGCACCAGCCTGGCCTGAGTGCGTAATGTGAAAAGAAGCAGGAACCTCTCCCCTTCTTTTTAAACACAAATGTTTCTGACCTTCTCTCTCCAAGCCCAGCTGTATATTCCCTTTGCATGTCACCATTAACAAGCAAGACATTCAGGGCAGAGTATTTAGAAACACAGGTGCAAAGAGCCTCTGGGAGGCAGGAAAATATTCATTTTCCTGTACTTCGCAGCCCCACAGAATAAAGGTCATCTACAAGGTCACACAGTATCAGACCGGCAGGCTGCTGCGATCAGTATGGACCTGCCATGGGTCCCAAAGATGGAAGACATCTGTCAGAGGCAGTAGATTGGTAGAGGGAGCTGAGGGCTGGTGTCTCACCAGGAACAGCAGTGGAGCTGGGCTGACCCACTAAGGAAATCAATGACCCAGAGGAAGAGCCAGGCAGGGCTGGAGCGTGTCAGTGACACAAAGCAGATGAAGCCAGGGTACTCCATTATTATTAATTATTATTGAATAAGTGCTGACAAGACACAAGGAACAGACAGCGCCCGCTGTGGAGAGCGGGTGAGCTAAGCCAGATGTAGAAGGGCAGGCGCAGAGGAGGAGTGGACCTGGACAATTCATGCATGTTCATGATTTATTTCCATTGCCTTTGTGTGCCTTTGGCAGGAAGCAGGGACAGAGCTCCAAGGATTCCTGCATTCTGATCTCAGCCCTGCCTGATCTCGGGCAAGTCAGAATCTGTATGTGCCCCAGTTTCCCTGTCCATAAACTACAGCTCATAAACCACACTGCTTCACAGGGGTGTCAGTGTCTGCAAAGCGCTTAGGGCCAGGGAAGAGGATCCATGAACTGAGGAGGGGAGAGCGTTAGGATGGCAGGGCAGCAGCAGAGAAGGGGGTTGGGTACTTCCAACCAGCCAAAAACCATCCTCTGCTCCTGTAGAGTGTCAGAGACAAGGGCCCCAGTGCTCTCAGGGAAATAAGGAAGCTGCTGCTGGAGGGACCTCCTCCTGCGAAGTGGTGGGAGGCAGGGAAGCTGGGCCCGTGGGCTGGAACGCCAGCTGCTCGGAGGCTGGGAAGCCGAAAGGGAATTGCCAGGTTCTGAAGCACATCACTATTTCTACCAAGTGTGAGCGATCCAGGCAATCTTGTTATAAGATATGAAATCCAATCCCCGGCCCTCGCAAGGGGCTCCGCGCAGATCATTAGCGCTATCCAGGAGCCTCAAAGCCCCACGTCTCCGGCTGACACTGGATTGGACGTGAGATGGGCTGTTGTCACGACCGTTCTTCACTGCTCAGATTGGCAGCAGCTCTCCTGCCAGCTCCCCTCCGTCACTCAACTTTCTGTGCAGAGCATTTGCTCTGGCGCAGAGGAGCAGGAGATTGTGAGTGCTTCAGCCAGCTGCCGGGGCTGACCTCAATCCGAGCCATCCAGTGTAATTCTCCTTCCCATCCCAGAGACGGGAGGGGAAATTGCAGCTCTGAAAAACGCCCTTTCAAGCGCTAACCCGGGCTCCGGGAGTTATCAGCTCTGCAGATTGAATTCTGAGCCGAGACGCCGCCTGGGGCACCGGGGGAGCCGAGCACCGAAGTGGGGGAAGGTGGCCAAGGACACGCAGTCAAGAAGGAGATAAATGGTTGAGCCGATTGGCTTGGATTGTCTCTCTGCCACTGATCTAGTGCGAGGGCTGCCACCCCTTGAGGTGCAAACGAGGGGCCGTGTGGGATGATCCAGAGCCCATGGCAGTGGCCAGCTGGCCCCGTGTTCTGAGCACCTTCACTGTGTTCCCAGGACAGCGACTCAAAGACAGGGCGATCCTGGGAGCCCCGGGACAGGCAGTAGCTAGGGCTGCCTTGTGAGGCTGGACTGGCCAGAGCAGCCGCAGGATGCTCCTTACGGCCCCCAGGGCGGCGCAGCAGACGCCTTCCCCTGTCTGGGGCTGACCCGGCTGCATTTCTTGCACGTTGCCCCTTCCCAGCTGCCAACGGCTACACAAGCTCCCGCCTCCTGTGCCCCTGGGCCCAGCCGCCAAGGCCTGCAGCCGCCTCCCCTTGGTGAGCTTTGGGAGCCCAGCCCCAGGGGATGCTGGGGTTGCTCATCGCAGAGCCGGCTGCGTCTCTCAGCATTGCGGGGCCTGTCCCCAAGCAAGCCCAGAGAAAGGGCTGGCACAATGGTCCAGGCTGCCTCCCAAGCCCAGTGGGGCTGGGTTTGAGACCCGGCCAGGCCACTGTGGGAGTCAATCCACACAACCGGTGCCCGTGGGCCTCCGGTCGAGCCCATTCCAGCCAATGAGCAGGCTCGTGCTGGAGCTGTCCCAGCCGCAGGGTAGCAGCTGCCTGCCTGCGCCACCAACCGCTCAGTAACACTCCCCTACACCGTGTCATCTCCTTCTGTCTCCATGGGAATCCCGCGCAGCCGGCGGGCTCTGAAGCGAACCAGCGCTACACGGGTCCGCCAGCGTCTCCCCACGGGAGCCAAGGAGCACAGAGTCCCGACAGCCCCGCCCGGCCTCCAGCAGCAGCGCCACTGTGGGGACGGGAGCGTGCAGGGCTGTCCGCCAGGGGTACTGCTCAGCTCTGCCATGCAAGAGACCTCCAGCTCCCTGCATGGCACCGCCCGCATGGCCACTCGGGGCCTGGCAGGAGCAGCGGGCTCCCCCTCTTCTAGTCTGGGTTTGAGACCTCAGAGCCGTCCTGCGGCAGCCAGCTGGGACGTCGGAGGTGCCGGACAGAGGCTGCACTGAAGGAGCCCGCGGAGCTGGAGCCCGGTTCATAGCCAAAGGCCCGGGGCCCTGTCAGAACCGGGCCGTGTCTGGCCAGCTCACCCCGCGCTGCACCGTTCGTCCCCCCACGGCAGGCAGCCCCTCTGCCCCCGGTGCAGACTGGCCACGGGGAGCAGGGGGCTACGAGCAGACTAAACACGAGGACTTTGGAGCGAACGTCCCCTGTTGCTCCGCGTGTGCTCGAGCAAAAGCAAGGCAGAAGCCGAACCATTTGCAGACGGGAGCTTTGCCAGGCTCCCATGAGGCAAAGCTTCAAAACGCGTTGGCAGGCCCAGCAGCGGCAGCAAAGGAAGAGCGCGCCTGGCTCTTGCGGAGATAATAAGCAGCTGTCGAAAAGGCTTCCTGATGGGTCTTTTCGTCCTGCTCCCCTCCTGGATAATTACAGCCCATTGAGTCACAGCCCTTGTACTGTCCGGCACCGCCCTCCGACGTCACGCTAGCCTCGCTCAGACGCAGCGTTAGCACGGCCTTCAAATGCCCCTTCCTCGGCAGCCAGGGCCGGGCGGAACCATGCAGAAAAAGGGACAGAAAATTCAAATTCTCCTCTTGTCAAATCGTCATCAAACTGGTAAACAACCAACCCCCCCACCCCATCCCCAAAACAGACCCTGAGCATCTTGTGCTGGGTTTCAACTCTCCCGAAGCTCCCTGAGGTCTTAACTCACCACAGAGAAGCACCTGGAAATTGGAAACAATAGTTTCATTAGCTGCTTCAACTCTGGCCCTGTGAAGGTGGCAGGAACCCTGCTGCCTGCATCAGGGAGCATGAGAAAAACCAATCCCATCACCCGCTGCATGTTTGTTTGCTAATAAACGTCCTGAGCTGCTTCTCCTCCACGGGGATTAGGGGGTTTATTTCCGATGACACAGGGGCTTGGAGCATTGCCAACGAGTAACCAAAAATACAGATCAGAGCCGGGCTGCTGAGCACACCCAGAGAGAACGTGCACCCACTGGCAGCTGAGACATGGCTGGAGACTCGATCTCAGATCCGATGGGGACAGGCGCTGAGAGCACAGGAACTCCCGGGACACTGGGTTGTTAATTATTCCTATTATTTTGCTTCTGTTTAAATCCTGAGTTCAGCAGCTCACGTCGTGCCCCCAGAGCCCCTACAGACGCAGCTCCTGAGGAAGGACAAGCTCCGGAGAGGCCAGGGCTTTTCTGAGGGCTGCAGGAGGCAGGTCTCACTTCCCAAGCAGCCAGGGATGGTGTAAGTGGGACCCAAGGCCCTGATTTTGCCTAGCAGAGTTACTGGGAGGTTCTGTGTCACCCAGGTCTCGGGACACCCTTCCCGCTCCTAGAGAGGGCGGCCTGTCTGGCCCCGCTGTCTAGTCTGGCTGGTACAAGAGATTCAATTTGCCAGGTCCCTTTGTTATGTGCACCACTGGAGCCCTAGAGCTTCGAGTCCGGCTAGGGACCATGCTGCGAGTCGGGGTGTGACACACACACACACACACACACGTGCACATACACACGTACACACATGCACCCCTGGGCCCATGGCCCCAGCAGCAGAGTCCAACAACTGAACCAACCAGCAGGACTCATCCCTCTGAGCTGATGATGGTGATGTGGACACAATGGATGCTGGGAGGCCTCTCCCGTTGCTGCCTTTAATCAGCTCCCCGACAGCCAGCAGCTGGCTTGGTGAGGGATTCTCCTTTCCACCTAGCGCTGTCTATACCACGGTTACCTCAGGCCAGCCACGGCTCTTGGGATGTGGATTTCTCACGCCCCGAGAGACCTCACTGTGCCGGGCAAGGTCCAGAGGAGACCAGCCTTGTTTGGAGGCACGTGGGAACACCAGGCCCGTGAGCGCCTTTGAATGTCAGCAGCGCTGGCGGACTTTCCTTCCGTCACCGAGGTTGCCGGGCTGTAAGTCCGTCTGGGACTCTGGTGCCAATTTAGCCTCATGCTCCGAGGAACCTGCACAGCTGGAATTCATAGCTCGGCCGGACGCTGAAAAGCAGGGCTGCAGTAAAGACCCTCGTTTTATGGCTCATTACAACTGATCCCCCTTTCTCCTGCCACTGCTGAGTGTTCCCCTTGAATGGGCTCGTGCAATACGTGTGAACTCCTTGCACTAACCCATCTGCTCACAGCCCCGTTCCCAGCCAGCGGGAAGAGCTTCAAAACTTGGCTCTCATCTGCCAAAGCCGGGCTAATAAAAGCTATTGCTTCCCCCCTCCCCCCTCCCCTCAGTAATGCTGCTCTGCAGAAACCAAAACCTGGCTCCTTGACATCAGTGCAGCTGCTCCAGTTTACACCAGCCAGGGATCCGGCCCAAGTATTAATTTTGTGTCGTCCCCCGCCACCCCCGCAGTTTTGCACAGCCCAGCGCCGGGCGGGAGCTCTTCCGAAGCCAACTCACACAGCTGTAGTGGGAGCCCCATGACAAACCCCCAGCTCCTGGAGCCCTGGAACTGCAGGAGAAGCAGCTTCTCAGATGCCATTTCCCATTCTAGCCCTGCTGCTGCGGGCCCCGCACGGCTCACAAACTGCAAAGTCAAGCTGGAGTCATTGAAAACTCACCTGATCTGGGGGAGTCCTGGCTCCTGATCGCTGAGTACCTGGACACAGGAGCTGGCAGCCCCAAGGCCGCTCAGCCCTGCGGCCGGGCTGGGAGCCCTTCCCCCTCACTTGCAGGGCTGCACACCCGTTGCTTTTTCAGCCACACCCAGCTTCCATGGGCCTGACTCCGTGCCCCACCACTGGCCGCACCTGTCCCTCTCCACTGCAGCTGTTGCTAATTAAGCTCCTTGGGGCAATCTGCGAACCCTGAGCAAACCAGTCTCCGAGGCCCGGGCCCACAATCAATGAATTCTCTCACTGACCTTGTACAGGGTCAAATGAGCACGCGGGGGAATGGGGGGGGCAGCTCACCCCCAGCTGTTGTCTGCTTTCCGCAGTGACCCAAGTGAGGGTTGGCTCCTGCGGAGCAGGGCCCAGCTGAGGGAGAAGGCCCTGGGCTGCTCCCGGCTCATCACCCGGAAAATTGTTAATTAAGTTTCAGTTGCAAAATCTTCCCTCCTGGTGATGAGGCGTGAGCCAGCCTGTGCCTGGCCTGAGCCCCCCAGATCCCTGGGAGGAGCCTGCAGGGCTGGCAGCTAGAGCAGGAAGCAGCTTTTTGCTTGTAATTTGGGAAATGTGAGCAGAAGCCGCTGCGGGATCATGGCTGTGGAACTGCACAATGCCAGCGGCTCCGAGCCACTTCCCGAGAAACATCGGGGCTCCAGCAGCTGTTCTTGGAAACGTTCAGCAGGTAGCCCCGTGTTTGCTGAATATGAAATGAACAGGACTGCAGGGCACACGCTTCCCTGCTGCCGGGCCCCGGAATTCGACCGTGTTGAATCCCTCCCCTGCTGCTCGCGGACACAATGCCAGCGCCGAGAGCCTCGCGAGCGTAGCAGGGCTGGGATGTCGTCACAGGGTCCTCGTGACATCACAGGCGACCGGCCGCGGAGGGAAATGCTTCCAAAGAGTCGGCAGAGAGCTAGACAGAACACGAATTGTTATTCAAACACACCCTCTGCATCACTCACACGCACACACACACACACACACACGCAGCATCACACCACAAGCCTGCATCAGCACACCCAAACACCAACACACAGCCTGCATCACACATGCACACATAGAGCCTTCATCATCACACCCAGACAACACCAACACACAGCCTGCATCAACACACACACAGCATCACACCGCAAGGCTGCATCAACACACCCAGACAACACCAACACACAGCCTGCACGAACACATACGCACACATCCTGCATCACACATGCACACCCACAGCTTGCACCAACACACGCAGATAACATCAACACACAGACACACACACACAGCCTGCACCAACACAGACACACTTGCACCACCATAGTCAGACACCACCACCGCACCCACACTGCACAACCACACAAAGACACCCACTAACAGCACCAAACACAAACACCCACAGGCTCTCCCTGGATCCTCGGTTTGACTCTCTCCGGAGCCGTTCCGTTCCGCCTGGCGCTTTCCCTCCCTGCTCAGCCGGGCCCATCAATCTGCCTGGCCGGCGCTGGAGTATTTCATTTTTACAGTGCGGCCCGGCAGGGCTCTCCTGACCCTCACACGCTTCTTTAGGAAACTGATTTCTTGCTGCCATGAAAATCACTTCCAGTTAATTTAAAGCGGGGTCAGGAGGAACATGCGGGACAAAGGAGGCCAGGGCTTCGCTTCCCTCCCGCTCCTCGCGCTGGATTTATCGGCAGCCGGGCCCAGCTGCTGGCAAAGCGGCTGGGACGTGAGGCTGGCCCAGAGCCTGGGGCCCGTGCCGTGGGGCGCAGCAGGAGAATGGGGATGGGGTTCTGAGCTCGCTGCTGGCCAACAGCCACCTTCTCTGAGGTTACAGGGAGGGGCAGCGGCAGCCCCCAGTAACGGCACATCCCCTGGGGAGAGGGGCTCCCCCTCTGCCTCATAGGAGTGCCCATGTGATCTCAACCTCCGTCTCCTCCCGGCCCCCCAGTGTAATTCCCAAGGCCGGCCCCAGAGATCTGCTGTCTGTGGGGAGGAGCTGAGCAGCGAGGGCCTTGGGCTGACTGGGAGCTGCAGAGCCCCCCACGTTTCTCCCGTTCTGCTTCCCTGGAGGAGAGAGGCAGGTGCCGGGGTCACTCCCGCAGCGTCGGGTCCGTAGCAGGGACCCGTCCTCTTCGTTACCACTCCCCCGGTTTTGAGGCATCTGTTTTCTCCCAGGTCTTTGATCAAACTGTTAACTGGCACAGGGCCCAGAGCCACTCCCTGCAGGACCCCAAAGAAACCTGCCTCTGTGGGGCGAGTCCCGGGCACACACCAGCTTTTCAGCCATTTCATGTGGGCCATGTTCATTTCATTATTTTTCTAGTCTGTTAGCCAGCGTGTTCCCCAAGTGCCATGACAGCCCCCCCACCCCAGGGCTCAGGCCTGCACGAGGACTCCAGCTCCCCCCAAATTAGTCAGCGGAAGCGAAGCTGAGCGTCCCGGGCGCAATCTCTTGTGTGCAGCCACTGGCAGAGGAGTCATTTTTGCCATTTAACATTTCACGGATAATTAATTCTTCTTCCTGCTCCGAGTGAAACGCCAAAGCAGGTCCAGGCCGTTCCCAGAGCCCGATCAAACGCCAGGAAAGTGGTGAACTAATCCCACCGTCAGACACGGGGAAGGCGCTCGCCCTAATGGAGCAGGGGGCCTCATGCCGGAGCAGCCCCTGAGAGAACTGGCTGAGTGCAGCTCCTAGTGGGGACCCGAGGGAGGCCTCTCCCGCTAACTCTGGGGTCGCTTGCATGGTTGCTGCCCATGCTGAGTGGAGAGAGACCGCCAGTCCCCCAGGCCCTTCGTCGGGGCTGAAGACACGTACACTCAGCAAGCGCAACGACACTTAGCAGAGCTTGGCTCACACCTCTCGGGCCCCACTGTTAGTGGGACGGGCCCCAGGCTCCGGTGCTGTGACACGTTCCACAGGAGACACCCGCCGGTCACATCCCACAGCCTGTGTGCTACCGAGCCCCCTGCAACGCACAGGCCACTAACTGCCGTTCGGCCGCTGGAAAGCTCGCTCCAGCCAGCAGCCCCCTGATGAAATCAGATCCTAGATCTCAGGGCAATGTGGGGCCAGACCTCTCTGCTGCTTCCCAGGGCCCCTACCCCTTGCAGCCCCTCTCCCGCTTGATCTGCTCAGCTGTGACTTCCTCTGGCCAGGGCTCCATGCTTGCAGCACAGGGTTTGCAATGGCACAGCCATAACAGAGAGGTGGTATGAGCCCCGGTATCTGGGGCCTGCCTGCCGGGCGGCCGCCCTTCCCCACACTCCAGTACTGCAGCTGTCAGCACAGAAATGCACCGATCAGCATCACCTGGCCTGCCAGAGCTGGAAGAAGGGACCCCATGCAACCAGGGGCCATGTGCTATCAGAGAGAAGGGCCTCAAATCCACCCTGCTGATTTCTAGGGGCCCGGCTCACAAAGCCTGCGCAGCTCCCTGGCCCCCGGCAGCAGAGCGGCACGCTGACCAAGCAGCAAGCGCTCTCCGGGCAGGTGTGGGCAGGAGATTGCATGAAAGGAGCCGTGAGACCCGCTCAGCCTGTCTGCAGCAGCGGTAGTAATTGAACATTCCTGCCTATTTTCTAGGTAACCAGCTGAACGCTGCAGAGATTAAATTTCCAGGCAGCGTTGTGTTGTTCAGGGCACAGAGCTCAGTTAATTAAAAGGGAAGGAAAAGGCTGACCACTGGGGCAAGGGAAGCCGTGCCTCGTGCTCGCAGGCGATACAGGGCGCACGTGGGGGACAGCAGGCGTGGGTGTCTTCTCGTTAATTGTGTTGGAGGCGGAAGGCAAACGGATCCAGCCCCATTCGAGCCCCTCTGCCACCTCACATGCCGACCTAGGAGCCTGGCGGTCTGAGATGCACCAGCCTCGGCCGACTAGATGAGTCTTGAGCTGGGAAAACCCCGTCATGGCCAACCCCAGCCCTCCAGTTAGCCCTGGGAGCGGACTGTGTGTGGCAAGCAGTGCCGGGAGCGGGGGCGGGGGCAAAGCCACGATGCATTGGGACTTGTGTGTGGCTACTAAGACCATCCGTTCAGCTAGCCAGCCAGGCACTCTGCTCAAAGACAGCCAAGGGGGAGAAGGCAACCCGCCCCATTCTTGTTTGGGCCTGGTACAATCAAAGCTTTGGACTCTGAGTATTTAACAGCAGCTCACATTTATTTTCTTGTTGCATTCACTTCCAGCACAATTCTCCTGATTCCCAGAGCAGGGGACTTTGAAATTAGCTTCTTCATTGGAAGGAAGAGTTGGTTTCTCACTTTGAAACCCCCTTTTCTCTCTGCTCCCCCCTTCCTGCCCACTGCCCCGTCAGAGCACCCCCCGAGGGACTGCCCACCTGTGCCCACAGCCAGTGGGCTGCAGCGGCACTGGCTGATCAATTACAAACTGCGTTTTAAATACCTAAAAACTTAGTAAAAGCCTGTAACCCCCATGGGAGCTGGAGAGCAGCGTCAGCTTGAAAGCAATTCTTTAGCATAAAACGTGTTGCTAAACTAGGAGGTCGTGCAGCGTGAGCCGCGCCGCGGGGGCTGGGGGAATAAAAAGAGGTTTTAAAGAGCGTGTATGGAGATGTAAATTTGAAAAATTTCCCTGTGTTCTCCTCTTGTGCTGGGGCCAATTCCCAAGTGCAGCCAGGGCCCTTTGTAAAGGAACACAGACGGCCCGGCGCCTGCCCACGCTCCCACGGGCCCGGCCTTAGCGGTGCTAGCTGGCCCAGTGTGTCCAAGGAGACCGCTGGTCGGAGTGACTTGTGTTTGCCGCACAGCACCGGCAGCTCAGCAAAGGCAGCAAAATCGGCTCTTGCAGGGATCCCGGCTTTCATCCTCGGATCCGGCTTTGCACCAATCTGACCCTTATCTCGAGAACTTGCCCTGTGTCCATCCACGGATCTCCAGCCCTTGCTTGGGGGAGCTCACTCCTGAGGGTGGCACGGTGACGTTATTGACATGAACTGGGACCGTATAGATCATTGTGGCAACAGGGCCAGATTTTCAATGATTCTGCTCCCAGCAGCTCCCACCGGGACCCCGCGAGCTCGGCAGCGCCCGCCCGCTGGGCTCGTGGGGGAAGCGGGGTGGTCACCTTGGCGGAGGAGTGAGCGAGGTCATACGGTGTGAGGCCAACCACAGCTCCAAGGGAGGTGGCGTGAGGCCAGGCAGAGTTCTCACAGTTACTGCTAACACACACACACACACACACAAAACCTCCTATGCCCGGGCATCTGCCCATCTCTGCCTTGGCGGCTGGGGCGCTGCGACACCGCCTGGCCTGCTGAGCGGAACTGGCTCATTGCTTCCTCAAGCTCCTGGTTGGAGTCTTGGTTCTGGGTGTGTACAGCACTGTGCACACTGGGCCTAGACCGTGGCTGGGGCTGCTAGTGGTGCTAAATAGCTAATAACTATTGGAGATCAGGCTGGGATCGCACATGGGGGGCAGATTAGCCCCCATCTACCACTGGGGGGTTCCTCTGAGAACCTCCTGCCAGCTGCTGGCAGAGACAGGGCCCCGTGCCTACCCCGCTGGCAAGGGCTGCGTTCCTCAAGCCGGCTCTTCATGCTGACGCTCCCAAGAGCCCCTGAGCTTCCTCTCTCGCTTTCCTGGTATCTTATCAGAATCTTTTCCTTTTAAGCATTTGCACAAATTCCATTCCCTGCCTGCAGCAGGGCCCAGCTCTGCGCCTGGCGGGGCTGGTAATTCCCGCCTCCTCCCGTCACGGTCGGGACTTTCCCTGCCTTACAAACGTGATTAAGGCTCGGAGCCACCTAATAAATTACTGAGAGATTAGCAGTCAGGGGGGCAAAATAAATGATATTTAACATTTTGTAATAACAACAATTAACCAGTAAATAATGTCTTTTAAACGGCAAAAGCCCAAGTAAATTAATTCTTCTAATTAGCTGTCAAGTAATAAAAAAAACCTGCAGGTTCTGTGTTGTTGGCGTCTCCCAAATCCAGGCAAAGCTCCCCCTCCAGCCTCCCAATCTCATTACAAGGGAGCCCTCTGCACTAGCTGGCCAGCCCTGTTCATTGCTAATCATCGCTGTAGGCTGAGTTCCCCCATCACACAGCGTGTAGTTAACACGGCCATGCACACAGACACAGCCACGCACACGTGTGCACACAGCCATAGATGCACAGTGCTGCACACACACACACACACACAGGGCTGCGCACACTCAGACACAGCCCACGCACACACGGGTGCAGACATGCACACGCCCTGCACGTGCACAGATTCACACATGCAGACACTGCATGCATACGACGCACCGAAATACACGTACCCAGCTGCTGAAAGAACACTTCTTGCCAAAACTCCTTCCCTCTTGTGTGGTTCCTGCCAAGCGGCAGTTCCAGCGGCGTGTTTGTTGCCCTGCTCTGACTCCCTTGATTAGGGAAGAACTGTCCGTGCTGGAGGTTGAGGCTTTTTTACAACCCCCGCCCTCAATAAATGGAGCCTCCTGCTACTCCCATGCCCCCTGTATCACACATCAGCCACCCGCTCTGTCAGCCCCGTCTTTAACCACCTCCCTCCGTCTGGCGCCTGCAGGGACTGCAACGCCGGCAGGCTCCAGTCTTGCCCAAGCAGGTCCTCATCCCGTGGGCATCGACCTACGCGGCAGCAGCACCCGCATCAGGCAACCCTGGAGGTTCTGGGCTGCTCAGCGGATGGGGCGGGACACATGGGCACAGAGACCACCTGTGGTCCTTGGCCTGATCGCTGCCCTGGGCCAGGTCCTCCCCAGGCCACAGCTCAAACCTGCCCCAGCTTCGTGGGTGCTGCAAGCTGGACGCCAGCTCCCCACGCCGAGCCGCCCTGGACCCGAAGCACATTCCCTGGCTGTCAAAGGATGGACGACGCCTGCCCCACGGGCTGTCAGCCCGTCAGCTGCCCCCTTTCCCAGGGACTGGCTGGCGGCCAGAGATAAAAGCAGCTCCGCGAGGCTGGTAACAAGTGGCAGCCTGGCCCCGGGCACCGGAGCTCTGCCCTAGGAACGCTGTCACGGCAGGTGTCTGACAAGGGGGTCGGACAAGATGATCACAGTGCTCCCTTCTGGCCTGGGAATCGATGGGTCGGCCGGCACCCAGGGCACCCAGTGCCTGCCAGCTAGCTTTGACACAATGGGCCCAGGGTGTGGGTGTGTGGGGGACAGGACAGCATGGGTCTTGCTGCCCAGCCTGGCTCCCCATCCAGCTCCTCTGGGGGTCTACATCTTTTAGGCTGGGCCCCTGGGCAGTGCAGCCGGGGCAGGCAAGTGAAAGCCCTGGCCAGAGACATGATCTCAGCTCACCCCTGCCTCAGCACTGGGCGGGCGAAGGAGAAGGGCCAGGCCTGGCGTCCTCAGCCCCTCCTCCAGAGCTCTCTCTCCTCTCTCGCCAGCTTCCCACCCACCCCCGCCCCTCGGAGCTGCCGTCTTCCTTGTGCTCCATTTCCTCTCGCTGCCTCTGCCCATCGTGGTCTCCACCCTGCTCATGCGGGCAGCCAGCCGAGTTTCCTGTGCCAGGGCCGAGCCCTGCACCTCGCTGCAGCCCTGACCCAGGCGGGCGCGGCGCGTGCTGCGGACGGAAGGGAGGTAAAGGGGGCTCCCTGCCAACGGAGCTGGGCTACCTGGCTCTGCCCCCTGCAGCTCAGCCAGCTGCTAAAATACCCTGCCAGGCTGCAGCTGGCAAGGGGCAGAACAGGCCGTGCCCGGAGCAGCAGAGAGAAGCGCCCTGACCCGTTGCAGTTGGGGTTTGAACCCCATGGAGCGGAGGGACCGGCTCCAGCTGTGACCAAAAAGGGGAGGAAACCATCCAGCCTGTCTTCACTACCACAGGGAGGGAGCGTTTACAGGAGCAGCGCAGGAGAGAGGCATAAATATCCCGTGCCCTGGGCTGCCCAGAGGGGCGATTTTATCTTGGCGAGTGATGAAAGGCCTTAAATCCAGCTGCCAGGAAGCCCCTGAAGAATTATAGTGAGGATAAAGCAGTGTCCCTGCACCCCAGCAGGCATGCTGGGCCCCGCTCCCCGTGGTGATGGGCAGGCGAAGAGACATGGGCTAGCAGAAGGGATTTCTGGAGCCAGGGATCCCCCCGAGCTGTGACAGCCAGCGTGCGTGACCCTCCCTCACATGCACTGCAAGGCTCAGCCTGCTGCCTGGGAGGGGCGACATCTTAAGTGGCACTCCCAGAAGCATCCAGAGGAACTGGCTGGTCCCTGGTGGCAGCCCCACGAGGGCCCAAACGTCATCACTCCCCAACTTCAGGGCCCACAGAGGGCCCAGGAAACCTGAGGCAAGGAGTTCCCAGAGTCACCCAAGCGGGTGGCTCCCCTGCCCCAGATACAGGCTGCAGCAGATCACTGGCCTGGGGCTTAGCGTGACGAGTGATACACAGGAGCTAACCCAAGCTCATGCCACAGAAACGCTGCTCCCCTGGCTCCTCCCTCCAGACTGCTCAGCCCACCGTGGATCCTCTCCCTTCTACCAAGCCCCCAGCCTGAGGCACTCCCCGTGGGGTGCCACAGGCCCATTACAACCTGCCAGTGCCCTGTGGTGCTGGGAGCGGCTGGCTGCCTCCATGGCTGGAGACAAACGCCCAAAGAAACCTAGGGGAGCGGCTGGCAGGTTCCTCCAGCGGCTGGATGAAGAGATTAGTGGCTGATTAAAGGCAAGATGAAAAGTGAAGTGCCAGTTGTGCAGTGCGGCGCAGCTCCTTTGCCGGTGCAGAGAAATCCTCCTCCTCTCCCGGACCTTAATCAAGGGCAAAGTTCGGCCTCTTCCAAGCAGCCCTTCCTTGGATTTGACACTGCGCTTTTGCCAAGCAAGGAGACAGCGCTGTGTTCTCAAGTGCTCATTAAATTTTATATTTGTGACATGGGGCAGTGCATTTACAGACACCGGCTGATTGTCAAATAAATCAGTGTGCCAAGCAGGGGAAAACAGCCTGATGAAAAGGAGACGGAGGGGAGGGGGGGGCGGAAAGAACCAAAGGGAAACTGGGGAAGGGTTTGTACCCAGTGGTGTGAAGAGCCCTCATTCCTCTCTCACTCCGGACTGAGGTTTGACACCTTTCTCCCCCGTCCCCACTGCCGGGTCTTCTCTGGGGATGCCTTGCCCTAGGGTTGAGTGTCTGGGCAGAGACCTGGCTTGGAGGAAGCTCTGCTTCTCCACTGCCCCGAAGGGGCTTGGGCGAAGGCAGGGGCCCAGGGAAAGGTCTGAATCAAACAGAGTTCAGAGGGGGTAAGCACCCCTCCAGCTCTGGTTGGCCCCCAGAGGTGCAGGGGGCCTGGGCCCTACAGGATCAGCCCTGGCTTCTAACGTCCCACAGGAGAGTCTCCAAGACGTGTCCTGGCCCGGCCCTCGGGTGACTGGCAGAGGGCCCAGACCAGGCCAAAGCACGGGGCGGCCAGCAGGCCTGGGGGGCTGGAGCCTGTGGACAGCAGCGAGCCGAAGCCCCTCGCCAGAGGGCTGGGAGGAGCTGCCTGGAGCGAGACCTGTCCTGCCTGTCCCACTTCACTCTCCCCAAACTGCTCTCATTTGGGACTCATTTATCCAGTGGGTTTAACTAAAAACACCATGTTTAAAAAATATATCACACAATTGTTTTCCACTGACCTCATTTGCTGTAGGAACTTTCAGTGATTCCTGCCCCCCAGGTGCTAAATCAACCTGTGGGGGGAGGGTTATGTCAGCTCTAATATCACGGAGAAGATTGTCAAGATGGTGGAGAAGGAAAGGCAGAGCTGGGCTCTCTCTCACCGTCTGTTTTAAACGAGAGCCCCTGCCGCCAACTCATGACTGTCCTGTGTCATTTTTGGGGGTGTTCTTAAAGACCCCAATGCCTGGAATCATGGTATTACCCGAGAAACTTGGCTTTCATTTGGGGGGGCGGTGGGAGGAAGAGGGTGTTTCTAGCTTCCATGGCCGCAGAAAAGCTTGAAAATGTGAAAGTCTCCACCTGCCACATCCAAATTAAAAGAACCCTCCACTGATTGTAAATCAATGTATTGTAAAATCATCATCATCATCCCCAAGTACCCCCCTGCGGGAGCACTTGAGTGCCAAACAATCAATAGTGTTTTAATAAAAGAACACCCCCACCCCGACAAAATTCCACACCGTGGCGGGGGGGGGGGGGAGGGAGGTGTAACCAACCAACACCTGCGGCCAAGGTCCCTGTGTCTCAGTTGAACACTGACGACTACAGAGCTGGAACGGAGCTGGCTCACCTGTGGTGAGTGTTGTGGAAACAGGTGTTCGGATGAGCAGCGTGGGTTAGACCGTGTAGTGTTTGGCAGTTGCTCTGCACGTTAGCCTCACTCATCCCACGCTGCAAGGTAATACATTTGCATTGCAAGGGTCTGGGAGCCTGTAAATCACCAGACAGGAGAAAGCCATTAACTAGTGTGAAGTGCTGGCCAGACAAGGACAGGCCATTGACACCGAGGGACTGGAGCGGAACATGAGAGAGAACAAAAGACTTTGTTGTCCCTCCTCTCCCCCGCACATGAAGATGAGTCTTGCAAGTGAATTCCTCTCATCAGCTGTGTTTGCTGCTCAGAGAAGAAGTGGGGAAGGGAATGAAAAACCCTCTAAACAAGGAGGAACTGAATCTTTATGCTGCTTGGACTCTGGGGAGCGGAGATTACTAGGCATAAGGAACTGATCCCCAGTGAGCCTGGGTAAGCCCTACAGGACATGAGAAGCTTGCTTAGCAGAGAAGCTTCAATTACCTTTTGAAACTTAAGATTGTAACCATTTGCACTGGTACATTTACCCGCTTTAACCTTGTCGATAACACTTGTATTTCCTTTTCCTACACAATACATCTGTAGATAGGTTTTTACAGGACCGGCTACATGCCTTGTCTTTGGCGTGAGAACGAAGGTGCAATTGACTGGGACTAGGAGTCACAGGAATATTGAAGGGATTCTTGGTGGAATGGACCGTGTCTCCCAAAGGCAGGCTCACCTGAGTGGTGATTGGAGAGCACCCACGGGACTGTCTGTGGCTCTGAGCCGAGGCTGTTCTAGTACCTGAGGAGTTCACACCTGATAACTAGTGGATGAAATCTACCTACAGATCTCGCTGCCAGCAGGGGCTGGGCCCTGAGCTGGAACTCACTCGGAGTCGCTGCCAGACAGCTTGCCAGGAGTAATTTAAAAAGCCTTAATTAAAGTTAAATCTCATGATTTTGGGGGCCTGTCCCTATCGGAGCACAGGGGGCTGGTGCTGAGAACACAGTGCTCAAATTCTATTGGTGGCTTGGCAAACCTCAGCCTAAACCTTCCCCTTCAGCAAAGCCCCACACAGCCCCACCCACCCCACCTACAGCTGGCACTGTGGCCAGTCACACAGTCATAGGTTGGTAGGACTGGAAGGAACCTCGAGAGGTCATCTAGTCCAGTCCCCTGCACTCATGGCAGAACTAGACCATCCCTGACCAGTGTTTATCTAAC
This sequence comes from Dermatemys mawii, assembly GCA_007922305.1. Taxonomy (NCBI): domain Eukaryota; kingdom Metazoa; phylum Chordata; order Testudines; family Dermatemydidae; genus Dermatemys; species Dermatemys mawii. The sequence goes on from ML677374.1 coordinate 1,609,996, forward strand.
CTGCTCTTAAAAACCTTCAGTGATGGAGAATTCACAGCCTCCCTAGGCAATTTGTTCCAGTGCTTAACCACCCTGACAGTTAGCAAGTTTTTCCTAATGTCCAACCTAAACCTCCCTTGCTGCAATTTAACCTCATTGTTTCTTGTCCTGTCCTCAGTGATTAAGGAGAATAATTTATCACCCTCTTCTTTATAACGTTTTATATACTTGAAGGCTGCTAGCATGTCCCCCTTGGGGCTTGTCTACACTGAAAGCTTATGTCTTTGTGGTGTAAAAAATCCACACTCCTCACAGATGGAGCTATGCTGACCTAAGCCCCGGTGTAGACAGCACTAGGTCGATGGAAAACTTCTGTCTATTAGCTACCGTGGCTTGGGGAGGTGGATTAACAACAGCAATAGGACAACCCTCCTGCTCCTGTCTAGCAGCACAACCTCAGTCTTCCCTTCCCCAGACTCAACAACCCAGGCTTTTCACTCTCACCTCATCGCTCATGTTTTCTAGACCTTTGATCATTTTTGTTGCTCTTCTCTGGACTTTCTCCAATTTATCGTCGTCTCCCAAAGTGTGGTGCCCAAACCTGGCCACAATACTCCAGCAGGACCAGGGATTTCCCTCCCCTCCCCACAAAATTCCCTCATCCCCCCTCCCTGCCCACCTCCTCATGGTCAAACTAAACAAGTTGAAGAACATGCCAAGGCCAAGAATATACCAACATGTCATCTGAAGGTCACAGCGTATCTACAGCTGAACAGCCCAAAGCACAAATACAGCTACCTACTGGAGAGGGTCTGTCTCCACAACTGGAAGGCAGTTCCCAATGTCTGTCACTCAAACGTCTCCCATGTATGGACGGTACAAAGGCGGGAACTGGTGCACCTCTTGCAAAAAAAGCTGACGAAGATGGAAAGCTTCCCACTGCTCTGACTGGTGATGCGGGAGGAGCTGGGTTTGCCGACCGATCAGCAAAGCCAACGCTGACAGATCACGTGAAAGGCTCTGAACTGCATCGCCGTGCAGAAAGCCTAAGAAGCCAGCCGCCGACAGAGCCCATTTTAGAAGTATGTGACGAGGCCGTGAAGAATGCCGGAGACACAGCGCAGTTTATGTGAACAAACGGGGCAGTCACATCATGCTTCCTACTTCAGCAAGAGACACCACACGCTACAAACTAGAGACCAGTGTTAAGTGCATTGTCATTTGTTAACACTGAAGTTGGACGCTGGTTCCAGCCAAGACCAGCAAACGCTCTTTCTGCAAGAAACTCAACTGACTGCTGGGAAGCATAGGGTGCAACCACTCTGGAGCAGAAAGAGTGAAGAACTGTCACCGTATTCAGAAAAGATGCACACGTGGCTGAGGAATGCTCCATGCACATGGGTGTCAACTATTAAGTCATCGTGTACGTTATCTTGATATCAGTGTTGGCCAGCAGAGGAATTTCTAGATGTTCAGGTTATAGAAGACACATCAGCTGCATCTCTGACCACCCACATACTGGGTCAGAAGAGAGGTCCATCTAGCCCAGCATCCTGTCCTCTGACAGTGGCCAATGCCAGGTGCCCTAAAGGGAATGGACAGAACAGGGAATCATCAAGTGATTCATCCCCTGTCATCCATTCCCAGCTTCTGGCAAACAGAGGCTAGGGACACCATTCCAGCCCATCCTGGCTAATAGCCATTGATGGACCTATCCTCCATGATCTTATCCAGTTCTTTTTTGGACCCTGTTATGATCTTGGCTTTCAAACATCCTCTGGCAAGGAGTTCCACAGGTTGACTGTGTGAAGAAATACTTCCTTTTGTTTGTTTTAAACCTGCTGCCTATTAATTTCATTTGGTGACCGCTAGTTCTTGTGTTATGAGAGAGAGTAAATAACACTTCCCTATTCACTTTCTCCATACCTATCATGATTTCATAGACCTCTCTCTTTTCCAAGCTGAAAAGTCTTATTAACCTCTCCTCATATGGCAGCCGTTCCATACTCCTAATCATTTTTGTTGCCCTTTTCTGAACCCTTTCCAATTCCAATGTATCTTTTTTGAAATGGGGCGACCACATTTGCTCACAGTATTCAAGATGTGGGCACACCATGGCTTTAGAGGCAATAGGATATTTTCTGTCCTATTATCTATCCCTTTATTAATGGTTCCCAACATTCTGTTCGCTTTTTTGACGATGGCTGCACACTGTGTGGATGTTTTCAGAGAACTATCCACAATGATCACTCAAGAAAGATCTTGGAGTAACAGCTAATTTAGACCTCATCATTTTATATCTGTATAGTTGGGGTTATGTTTTCCGACATGCATTATTTTGCACCCTTGCAGATGGGAGACTTCTACCCACACTTGAAGCTTCTCTTGCACATTTGCGCTCACTTCCATGGTTTCCCTCTTAGCCGCACACCAACTGCCTCCCCATCCAGCCACTTGGCTCCCTCCCCTCTGACTCCAAACCCTCACATCAACAGCCATTTGGGGGCAGTTTTCCAAAACCCCAGATCTATCAAACAGGGGAGCGGGGGTTGAGAGCCACTGATCAATTCCCAGAGCCACTCTCTGCTCCTTTCTTTTAACCCCTCTGAGCCTTGGCCACCGTGCCTGCACCTCCAGGGAGACCTTTGCTTCCTCCAACTTGTCTGTATTTCTATATTATTGTTATTACTGTTATTTGCAAAATAAAAAAGAATCATTCACAAAGCAAACTGTTGACAGTTCCATGCTGGAGCCCTCTCTCTGGCGCAGGGGAATATGCTGGGGATCAAATGCAGCTTGCAAAACCCTTTAAATGTATTATTCATTGCACCAATGAGATGCAATCTTTTCATTTTTTTAAATCAAAAAGAAAACCCCCACACGTACACTGCACAGACACCAAAGCTCTTGGCTTCAAAGATCTCCGGATTTGTGTGTCTGCAAAATTAAACAGTTCCTACTACCCCCCAAATTACAGAGAGTGTCATAGCTAACCACATAAAGTTACTTTAAAGTCTGTAGGGCCCTAAATCAAACTGTTTGCTCCTGGAAGAAAAAAAAGGCTACAAAATATTTTATGGACGTAATAAATTGCAACTGAAGAAAATGCTTCCCATGAAACAAACTGCATGCTTTGCTAATCTGCAGACAAATGTGCTTTCATAGATAAAATGGGAGAGTTACAAGCAGCCCCTTGTAAGGGCCCTGATGAGAGCAGACAACAAAACAGTGGGGAGGGAAGGGGAAAATTTATTGAAAACAATTTTCCGTTACATTTATGCCACCCACTCACTCTAATCGTTCATTATTCTTCTCATCGCTAGATTATCAGTCACCTTTCCATCTGCAACTCACCCGGGGGTTTACCCCCACCCCATCGCCTTTGAATGCCACATCATTCAGGTGACAGAATAAGGCCAGAACTGAAGCACAAATGTGAGCTGCTTTGAACATCGAGCGGTGCCAGCTACTAGACCTTTGCAAACAGACAGATAAAGACATGCACCCAATACAAATAAAATAGCATCTTTCCCAGGCCAGGTACAAAATCAACCAGCCCAGGCTCTATCCCCATGGGAAAGCAAGGAGATTATCAAAAAAAAATCAGTGAGCTGATACTTGCCCTGGCTGAGTAGTATTTGCAAAGCTCCGTTAGGGTCCTTTCCCTCCTGCAGATGGTTTGCCCAAGGCTGGTGTGTCGACCTGCCATCATCCTGCAGAGACAGGAGCGATTTCCGCACACAGGGAACCAGGTGCAAGGCTACGAACAGAACCCAGGCAGGCTGGCACCCAGCCCTGCCCTAGCCATGGCACCCAGGCTCCCTCTGGAAAAGCGAGTGCCAGGGAACCGTGACACTGTCTAGTCCAGCAGCCAAAAGCACATCCAGTGACACAGAGCCCAAAGGAAGCCTGTTCCTACCCCCAAAGCAGTGTCAGCAGAGCTGGGAGAGAGACCGGTGGAGCGGTAATCCCTGCCCTTGGTTCATCGGCTGGACTTGCTCCGGGAAGAAGAGGTTTGGAGTGGCTGTGAGATGGCGGGAGATACAGGAGACGTGGAATCTTCCCGCTGCCCTTCTCAGCTCTGGGGTGTCCAACTCGCAAAGCGAGGAGCGAGGTGCAGAGTCTGGGGCTCACGATACCGGGGAGATGTTCAGCTGGAGCTCCGGAGAGGGGTTCGGAGTCCGATTGCCAGCTTGAGCCTGGACACCTACATAGCACTTGTTAGTGTGAGCCTGGGGCTGGCACCACTGCTCCCTCACTGTACCCCGCAGACTCTATCGGACCACTAACACGTGTATTACCAGCTCAATGAACGGCGGGACTTTCCCTTCTTCCCTAAGGCCAAAGCTACTCTCTCCAAAATACATCAAACGACTTAGTACTGCCCCTCGGACATGGGCACTTAGCACCGTCATCTTGTACCCGTTGGTTGGATCAGAACATCTCTATTACGCCCCGTCATCCTGACCAGCCCCTCCTAAAGGGGAAGGGCTGTTCCCGTTCCCATGGGGGAGGTTTTGTACCATCCCTGAGATGAGCTGTGTCTGCGTGAGTGGCTCTGTGACTAGCACGTCTCAGGAATGGGTATTTCTGCAAGATCAGCCCAGTTCTTGCCAGATTCTGTGCACAGGTCCCGCCTCACTCCAGGCCTCGGATACAAGAGCTTGTGTCTCCAGCTCTCTTCCAAATGCACCTCCCCAGGCTGCTCAGTACCAGGCGTATTCAGGAACCTCCCTTCCCCAGAGTGGGACCAAGACTCCAGGCAGGTCCAGCACCCAGGGGACACCAGCGCCAGTGGTGCTGCCCCCTGCATACTAACGTGCACTGCTGGGCCTGTCCATCACAGCCGGGGTGACTAGGCAACGCGCGTCCCTGTGCTACAGCCAGCCCATCCATCTCACAGGGAGCAAACACAGCCTGCCAGAGTGTGTGTGCGTGTGTGCACCAGCAGCGGATAGTTCCAGGGTCTGGTGCCTCTTGGGAGGGGCTGGGGAGCAGCAGCATTAGCTCCTCTAGGCTAGGGCAGAGCCAAGCTAAAAATACCCCAGCTGCAAAGCAGGGGGAGGGGCAGAATGCCTTAGGACCAAGCCGGCTGCCTTGCCCAGGAGGGACCAGAGCTGCCTCATTTGCAAGTGTCACTCCAAACCTCAGAGCCAGCTGGAGGGGAAGAGTCTTCAGCCCCTCGGCACCAACCCCCTGGGCCTGGTGGCCCTGCATATGCTGGCCCAAGCCCAAGGGAGTGCGGAGGGGAAGAGACTTTGTGGGCTGCCCTTTCCCGCAGCAGGTTGTGGGTGGACAACCTGGCAGAGCAGGGGCATAGCACAGCACAACACACGAGGCAGCACCCTCACACCACACCCATGGGTGCTCACCCCCACATTGTAGGCAGGGCAAGAACCCTCACCAAGGTGCACGAGGGACGCCCCCTCTGGCTTCACACCCCAGCACACTGCTTGCACCTTCACTGCACCCCTCTGAACCTGTGTGTGTGTGTAACGGTGCGATGACTCACCCCTGCAGCGCCTCCTGCTGGTCGTCCGGGAATTAGCTCTTTCCAATGCAGCGCGCCCTCTGCAGGCCAGTGTCTCGCTGTCCCCGTGTCCTCCCTGGACCCTGGAGCCCTGTACCTGGGGTGCTGCCCTCTGGCAGTACCCCCACACTCTGCATCTGGGTCTCCCCTCCCTAGGGAGCCCCCAATCCTCTAATCCCTACCTTGCCTTAGTCTGGGCTACTGCCACTCAGCATCAAACCCCAGCATCCTGGGGCAGACTGCAGTGTAACAGCCAGTCATCATAGGCAAGGGGGTAGGACCCACTGCCACTATCTAGCTGGACCCAGGCTGCCCCCTCTGCAGCCTCAGACCCTGTTTAAGCCCCATACAAGGCCCTGCAGCGTGGGGGGTTCCCACACAGGAGCTCCCCAGCTTCCTCTACCTTCCCCCAGCCCTGCTTTCCTCAGGTAGCTTCCCCAGTTCTAGTGCAGCACAGTCCTGCCCTCTCTGCAGCCAGAGACTGAGTGAACGCCTGGCTCACGGCCTTTTATAGGGCCCAGCTGCGCCCTGATTGGGGCATGGCCCAGCTGTGACCCCTTCCCCATCAGCCTGGGCTTTTCTCCCAGCCCCCAGCCCTCTCCCAGGGCTGACTTTAACCCTTTCAGGGTTGGAGTGGGTGAGATGTACACAGTGCCCCACACAACTGGGGAAACCTGCCCTCTGTGCTGGGCTGGCTCCAACCACCACCAGCTTTCAGGTCCCACTTCAGCCCCGGGGGGCGGGGGGGGGGTGGTTTGCTGGGAGAGGTTCTCAGATGCAAACGTCCTTCCCTGCCATGCACAGATACACTCATCCCAGACCTGTGCCCTGGAGGCCTGAAACAAATCACAAGATTAGCTAAGCAGCAAGAGGTTTGAAAAAGTGAAACAATTGGGGTTCGGGGGGCAGGGGGGAGCACGGAGCCCTCTGCCATTGTCCTTGCTCCAGAGCCTTTAGGTTATACCTGGGTCATGTTTTGCTGCTTTTCTCAGCAATCACAAGGGCTAGAAACATGCCTTAAAAACACCTGGGATTCAGATCTCAGGCACTTGAGCCCAATAGCTGGGACTTGAAGAAAACCCGGAGAGCCTCGTGCTAAAAGTCTGGTGTTGGCAGTGCCCGTCCGGCATGCAGAGCGCTGCCCCGGGCAGCGCGGGGATTCTCCAAGCAGGAACTTAGCACAAGTGTGGGGAGCCGGTGCCTTTGCACAGAGCAGAACTCCCTCTCTCTCGGCGGCAATTAAACCCACACATGTTCAGCAACACAAATTGGAAAATTACTTAAAGGCGAATTTTTGTGCACAGTAAAACATCTCGCAAGCCAAGCCAGCGCGGGGTAAACAGCCGTTCATTTGCTGTTCAATTATGTTTCCTAGCTGACTCCTCGGAATGGGTGGTTATTAAGATGTTGATGTGTAAACACAGGGAAGTTGACTTTCCTCACCCCCTCCTCCTCCTTCCTACAATTAACCATCAGGAGCAAAATTAAAATCCACTTGGCGATTTGCAGCATCTCCCCGGGAGCCTGGCAGCCCACAGGGGAGGGGGCGGGAGAAACTCGGGGAGAGCACAGCCGCTGCAGGGAGCCCCAGGTCACTCGCTCCCCACAGCCTGGCCTGGTGCTTGTCCGAAATGTGCAGCTTGTGGGAACTACAGCTCCCAGCATGCCCTGCTCCAGGGAGCTCAGTGCATGCTGGGGCCTGGCAGGTTTATGGGGGGTCACCCCCTAAGTGCAAGTGGTTCTCCGTGGTGCATGTTCACGGGCGCTATCAGGTGCCCTGCAAATTGGCCGCAAGGACTCAGGCTCATGCAGCCCAGCGGGGCCCTGCTGGGGTGGCAGCCCCCTGGCACGTGGGAGTGAGCCAGGCCCCCAGGGCAGCTGGAGCGAGGCTCCACGTGCACCGAGCTGGGTGGGTCTCTGCACCGCTCAGAGGTGCTGGCCGGCAGCTTGAGCTGAGGGGCCATAGAGCCGGAATTTTCAGCAGCTTGGGGTGTGGCGGGGGCTGCAACTGCCTGCCCTGTACCCGCTTGGTGGGGAGCCGGGTCTCCAGGGCGAACGGTCACTGGTCACTGCAGGCTCCCTGGGCTCCCCTGGCCCCACGGGAGGCGGCGGCGCGGCAGGAGGCCCCACCTGGCTGCTGTGACGCTCCACCACAACACTGGGTTCTTCCCTTTTGTCCCCGCAAGCGCCAGGCTTCAGCTCTCCCCCCGTCCCCACTCTGTACCTTGGGACCCTGCCCTGGCCCTTCCCCAGAGCTTTGGTCAGACTCGTTGCCCAGCCCGGATCCTCCTGGAAGCCGCTTGGCACAGCTGCCCGGTACCCTGCCTGCCGCAGACAGAGGAGGCCACAGACGGGCGTTTCAGAGCCTCACGTAACCCACTGGCAAAGGCAGGGGACGGGGCTCCCTGCCTGCGGAGCCCCCTGCAGCTCCGGGAGCCGGGGGAACCTGGCCTCAGGCCCGGCCCACACACCGATGCCATCCGCACAAATCCACTGACATCAGCAGATTCCCGCAGGGCACCAGGTGCCAGGGTGCTTTTAGGGGACTCCTTAAGACAGCCCTAGAAAGACCCCGGCTCATCCTCATCTGGCGCCTCTGGCTGAAAGCAGCCGGATCCCGGACAAGAGGCCAGGCCAGGAATGCGAGGAAGAACCCGGGGCCAGGCGGAGGGAGTGGGGGAGAGAGCAGCAAATTAACATTTTTACAACCACCCAGCAAGTCATCTGCAGAAATTATCCTCCCCGCGGTCTTTCATTTATCTCATTATCTGGTTCCTAATGTGCTTTCTCCCCCTTTTCTTTCCTCTCCACACTTCGGGCAGAATCTTATTAGCTGCTTTTCACAGGCCAGGGTTCCCCCCCCCTCCATTTTTCATTAAATTCTCTAATAAAGGCAATCACAGTTATTACGTGTTCAGAAGTATTAAATGACTGCGTGTGCCAGGCCAGCCAGCTCACAGCAGAGCCGGCCATGGGCTGGGCACGGAGCTGGTGTTCAGCCCAGTTACGGCTGGCGGGTAGAACCCAGGCATGGGACGGGGCGGCAAAACGTCGGAGTCCTTGAGCGGAGCTGCCAATCCAACCCGCGTCGACAGAGATCGGCTCTGGCCCCGGGAACTGCCCTGTCTAGGTGGCTAGATGGGGCCCTGACTCCAGCCCTTTCGTAGAATCCGAGAATCTCAGGGTGAGAAGGGACCTCAAGAGGTTCTAGTCCAACCCCCTGCTCAAAGCAGGACCAACCTCAACTAAATCATCCCAGCCAGGGCTTTGTCAAGCCAGACTTTCAAAACCTCTAAGAAAGGCGATTCCACCACCTCCTTAGGTAACCCATTCCAGTGCTTTATCACCCTCCTAGGGAAATAGTGTTTCCTAATATCCAACCTAAACCTCCTCCACTGCAACTTCAGACCATCACTCCTTGTTCTGTCATCTGGTACCACTGAGAACAGTCTAGATCCATCCTCTTTGGAACCCCCCTTCAGGTAGTTGAAAGCATCTATCAAATCACACCTCGTTCTTCTCTTCTGTAGACTAAACAATCCCAGTTCTCTCAGCCTCTCCTCGTAATTCATGTGCTCCAGACCCCTGATTATTTTTGTTGCCCTCCGCTGGACTCTTTCCAATTTATCCACATCCTTCTTGTAGTGTGGGCCCCCAAACTGGACACAGTTCTCCAGATGAGGCCTCACCAATGCCGACTAGAGGAGAATGATCATGTCCCTTGATCTGCTGGCAATGCTCCTACTAATGTCAGTGCTTCCTCTGTCTGCAGAGAGGTTAGATTGGCCCTGGAAGTGGCGAGAAGCCAGCCAGAGCTTGTCAGACCTTGGCAGGAGTTTCGGGCTTGACTCCCATTGGTGTTGGTATCCCCAGCCCTGGGCTCCCCTTGGGGGGTCTCTCTGCAGGCATGTGCCTGACTCAGCCCCAGAAGCTGCGACACCAGGTCCGTGTGGGGGCGGGAGGAGCAGGGTTGATGGGCAGGCTGTATCCGGGGAACGTGGGACTTTCACTGGGGAGACAGACTCTGGCAAAGTGACCTAGGCCAGAGAGCTGCAGCCTCCTGTCCAGCGCGGCACATCTCGCTCGCCGGCATAGCCCCAGCAGGCAAGGGCAGCAGGTGAGCGGTTGTATTTCCCTGGCCCCCAGCACCACAGTATCAGAACAGCTCCCAGCACCTCCATGAGGCAGAGCCGGACGATCATCCCCATTGTACAGAGGGGAAACTGACGCATGGGGAGGGTAAGTGACTAGCCCAAGGGTACACAGGGAATCTGTGGCAGAGCAGGGAATTAAACCTAGGTCTCCCTAGGCTAGTGCCTTAACCAGTGGGTCACATTTCCTTCCCACTGCCCCGGACCTGGCCTGGGTAGCACCTCATTCCCCGTATGAGCACTGGGGAATTCACTGCAGCAGCATTTCATGGGGCAGCAGGGACTCAGTCCGCATACTCTGCAGCTGCACTTTTCCGTTCAGACCCCACGAGAACCAGGCTGTGTCGAGCCCCGGGTTACCTACTTCCACATGGGTGCTAGGAAGCTGCAGGCCAAGAGTACGCCACAAAACCCGCCCCATCCCGCCAAGTGCTGGCCAGGAGTAAATCCCCAGTGCTCCATTGGCTCCATTCCGAGTCGCTTGCAGCTCTTCCCTGCACCTTGGCGAGCCCTGGCGGGCGCGGGGCTGGATTAATTTCTTGCACAGTTAGTGCAGGGCTCCTGGCCATGCAGACTCATCCACTGGGGGTTCTTTTAAAGCTAGTTCCCGACCTTTTCCCATAAATCTCCCTCTTGCTCTCGCTTGTTTAGGGTTTTTTCCTGCCTTTGCTTTAGTTTTTCCTCTGCTCTCCTGCACGTCCCGATGGTATCAGCTCCTATAAATCAAGACCGGGAGAAAACTTTATCTGCTGCTGAGGATGGAGGAATCTCCTCAGCCAGGAGTGGGAGACGGCCCTTTAATTTTCTGCGCTGACGTTTATAAATGCAGCGTATAATATCAGTGTGATCTAAATAAATCAAATTGTTTCAGAGCACGAGCCAGGGTGGGCTGCCGGGACTCATACTAATTCCCTCCCCGCTGTCCCAGCCCCTGCATGGTTCACCCTTCCACGCCTCGCAGGCCAGAGATGGTGCAAACCGAGAGCGACCCCAGGAGGCACCAATGCATATGGAAAGCGGAGGGAATTCCCAGCCCATCCCCTGCCTGATGTGGTTCCCCACAATGGTGGTATCCGGGGTGATTTCACAGGAAGGCCTAGCCCAGCCTGCAGTGTAAAGAGGTTGGCGTGACACACACAGTGCCCGTGCCCAGCCATCTTCTCAACACGTCAGTGAAGGGCACGGTCGGGGGGGGGGGGCAAGGGGTGTCTGCCAAAAGTGGGGCACTCGCTGGTCATCACAGGCATGGCCAGAGGCTTGTACTGGAAACAGTTTTAGCGCCGTGGGACAGGCAGGGGCTGGGAGTGACCCATGTCCCCTGAGCAGAGGGAGTTTGGGAGCTGGCCTGGCTGAGCCAGTCTGGGGTGGGCCAGGCAGCTCGTTGACAAAGACAAAAGAACCCCAAGAAGAGTCTGAATACAGCCAAGAGGTGGGAACCGTGCATGCAGGGAAGGAAGGATCCAGTTCAGCGGGGCGGGTCCCAGCTCCCTGGGCCGGACGAGGGCTGCCAGGACGGACCAGTGGGTGACAGAGGAAAGTCACCTGGTCACAGGTATTGGCTGGAGAGCGCATCTGATGTTTTTCTTTCCTGTGAGTCCAGATCCTTGGGCTGGCTTTTGTCTGACTCTCGAGTGCTGCCCCTTGAATCGGGCTCTCCTCTCAACGCCTCTAAGGACCCTGTGCCAAGGGGTGGCAAGCGAAGGTACAGCCAGCCCCCGGACTATTACCGGAGCACTGGAGGGACTCGCAGTGGCTCTGCTTAGCCGAGGTCAGCAGTGACACGGATTGATTTACCTGGCGCTCTCAGTTCACGCTGCCTCGCTACTTCCCAGCTCGGCACACTCAGCCTGCAATATCACCCAGCCAGCTCCCTCCTCGCCTGCACGCCTGCCTCAGGCCACAGACTGCAACTGCTGAGACATGAGTGCCGTGATGTGCAGATATTTTTATTGCTATTATTCATATCAAGAACTGGTGTAAAAATGTAAAGAGAAAAATACCCCTGTATCGCTACACACTCCTCTCCGCAAACTCCTGCCAGCTCCGCAGCGGAAGAGGGTGAATGGCTCACAAGTCATGTGGATTGGTTTCCTTCCTGCCTTGGTTCCGTTTGCAGGAGGGCGTGCAAGAAACGGGGGGGTGCTGCACGAACGTGTCATGTTGAAGGCCGGTGCTGGCTGCTGGCCGAGCCGTAGCTCCCTGCCTGCAATTCCAGAAACCTGAACTTTGCTCCTGGCTCAGTCCCAGGCCCCTGCAAGGGGAGAAGGGCTGAAGATGGCGGCTGCGGGCGAGCCCCACAGCTCATGCTACAACACCATCGTGGTGGGGGCCGGGATCCAGGGCTCCTTCACTGCCTACCACCTGGCCAAGCGGGGCAGAGAGACACTCCTGCTGGAACAGGTACCCCTCCCTGCCCCCGACACGCAGCACCAGGGGGACTGCAGGGCAGACACGGTCACACAGGGTCCCGGTCCAGCCCTGAGCACACACAGGAGAGAGCCAGGACACCAGGAGCTCACAGATGTGACAAGTAGGGGGAAGGGTGGACATGACTCCTGAGGCTGAGCTACTCTGACCTGGAAACCTGGAGCTGTAACCTGAGATGGAGGGGGAGGGGAGTTGACACCTTGCGGCTGGCAAGGGAACAAAGGGGAGGCAGACGTCGGAGTTTTTTGAAAAGGGGTTAGACGCTGGCTGGGGAAGGAGGTGGGGAGCCCAGATTCGGGGTCTCATCTCCCTGCCCCCCCAGAAGGGCCAGGCCAAGGGGGCCTGTTTGTACTGACAGCTCTAAGTGGGATTGTGCGCCTGGCATCTCAAATAAACCTTCTGATCCACTGGCTGGCTAAGAATCACTGTGAATCCCAGGAAGTGGGGGTGTGGGAACGGGACTCCCCCACCCCCCGTGACAACAGACCCCCTGAGCTCCAGCAGGACGGACATTGTCCCAGACACGAGCACTGCCCAGCAGGCTCCGGCCCAGCCCCTGTGCCCCCTTTCCAGGTGGGGTCCCTGCGGCTGAGGGCCTCTCTCCACATGCCCATCTTGCCCCCAGCCAGATGCGGCACCGTTCCCACCGCACACAGCTAGCCCGAGAGGTCAGGACTGCTCCCCCAGGCCGGGCATGGAGCCACTCCACCAACCCCCCCGACCCCTTGGGCTCGGATCCCGCCGGGAACGTCTCAGCAACTCCCCACGCTGTCGGGAGAGGCAGCGGGGGCCTGGCTGGTCTGTCCCTCGCGTGATGCACGATCCTCCCCAGTCACCGTGCGCCTTGCACACGCGCCCCAGAGCAGCCTCGGCCCAAGGCTGAGCTAACCCCCCTTCCCCTCCCGCAGTGACAGAGCGGCTCTGGGGGGCGAGGGATGCCCCTGGGGATGGGGTGCAGCACTGATGTGAGAGCAGAGTCCCGGGGCAGGTCCTGTCTGACAGCAGAGCCCCCGTTTTCCAGGCTGCTGGGGGGGGCAGTGCCTGGCACCCATGGGGCACTGCCTGCGGAGAGGCGGGCACGGCTCGGGCTCCGTGCAGGGCAGAGTCAGCCCCTCGCCGCAGCCCGTTCCCCAGCCTGGGAGCTGCACTTGTGCCCAGGAGGGTGTCGGGGGCACACGGGGCGCCAGACGCCATCGCAGGGGACAGGGGCTCAGATTCATTCCGTGTCTCCCCGCCCCCGCGCTCTTCCCAATACCCCTCCCCCGCACAGGCCATGTCCCCGGCTCAGCGCCCGCGGGCTCCTGCCCATGCCGCCTGGCCGGCTATGCTGGCAAAGGGGGGGATGGGAGTCTCTGCCACAGCAGCCCCCTCGCTGCTCCCCACATGGCAACACGCCCCCCCCGGAGCCCCCAGCTTCTGCGACACGCCTGCCAGCTGCTGCCACGCCCTCCCCCGTGACCCCCCCCCAGCACTTCAGGAGGGCGCTGCTGGCCTGCCCGAGGCTGGGCCCGCGGGGCCCTGTAGTGGAGACCAGTGACTGGAGCGGCAAGATGACCCCACCTGGCACCTGTGGCCCCGCGTGGCTCAGCCCTGGCCAGAGGTGCCAGGGCGAATCACTGCATCCCCCGTGGAGTGGGCAGCACCCTGGCAGCCCTCGCCCATGGGCCAAAGCCTGCCCGAGCCATCGCCCAGCCAGGCAGGGTCATGTGGCCCAGCTGTGCCCACAGGGGCCCCCACAGCCCGGGCACAGAACAGCTGGAACCCAGACACTCAGGATGGCAAAGGGGGAAGGGGTGCCATTAGCCCGGGTCCCTCTGCCCACCGCACCAGGGGAGGGAGCACAGCTCTGGGAGGGGACTGGCTCCAGCGCTGCCCGAGGGTGCCCTGCCCCAGCCCAGGAGCGCCAGTCGCCTGTACTGGCCCAAGCGGAGCGAGGGGGCTCCCAGCAGCACTGCAGCCAGGGCCGGGGGACGGGACCAGCACGCCCACCGGGCCGGGATCCTCAGCTAACCCTCCCCCTGCTCCCCCGTGCCGGCAGTTCCCCCTGCCTCACTCCCGAGGCAGCTCCCATGGCCAGAGCCGGATCATCCGCCGCGCCTACCCCCAGGAGCACTATGCGCAGATGATGGCAGAGAGCTACTGCCTGTGGGAGAAGCTGGAGGCTGAGGCCGGTGTCCCGCTGTACAGGTGAGGGGCTGGGAGGTGGGGGTCCGGCTCCCTTCCAAGGGGGCTGCTGGAGGAAATTCAGCTCAGGTGCTTCGGAGCTGGGAGGCCCGGCAGGCACAGGACCCCAGACACTGCAATCAGCAGGGCCCCACACATGTCAGCCAGCCCCACAACCCCTGTGTAGCATCACGCGCGCCAGGCCCCAGCCTGTCAGAGCCATGGGGCAGCCAGCTCTGACTGCAGGAACCCAGGACCCATGGGCTCTGTACTCAGCTCCCCACAGAGCACCTGCTCAGGATGGGGCCTGCTCCGTTAGGTGCCCAGGGGTTGGTAGGGCCTTGCTGGTTGCACTCCCACCTGGCCTGGGGCGGAGCCACAGGCCCCACCCCCAGAACACCTGTGCTGGAGAGACCAGGCCAGATTGCCAGGATGTGGGGGAGGGGGCGGCCAGCACCTGCTCTCTAGGCCAGAGCAATGCTGGGCACAGCAGTGAGGGGAAGGGCATGCCCCTCCCTACACATGCCCTGCCCCTGCCACCAGCCCTGGGAGACTCTCGAAGTACCCCTGGGCTCACAGCGAGGCCACCTCCCTGGTCTGCCCCGGCCCCCTCTCCTTTCCCACCCCCACTCATCCCAGCTGTGCCCGGGGGGGAAGAACCGGCGGGTGGGGGCACGAGGCCAGTTCCCGGGTCTCAGGGCAGGGGCTGAACAGCCCCATGCTCAGGGATGTAATCAGCTCCTACAAGCCCTGTGACTTGGCTTTAGACTTCGCCAGCCGCCTGCAGCCACCTCTGGGGTGGGACATGGCAGCCACTGAACAGCATACAGCAACACTGACCACCTGACCCTGGGTTCCCCTCCTCCTACAGACAGCCCCCCCGACCCCGGCACAGGACAAACTCATGGCTAACTGGGACATACCCCACCAGGGAGCAGGGGTGCCATGTAGACATGTTACTGCACAGACTGACTGCCCCCAGGGGCTCTGGTCACATGATCTACAGCACTCCTACCCTGGACCACCCCATTACCCCTGTTCTGCTGGTGCCCCTCACTCCCAACCTGCCGTCCCCTGCTAGCCCAGCCCTGGGCTCCCCCCAGCTCTGCTGGTGCCCCTCACTCCCGACTCGCAGCCCCACAGAACTTGCTGCAGACAGGTGCAGAAGCCTGCGAACCCCAGACTCATTCTCCCGGGGCTCCAGACCAGGCTTTGCGCTCTGTCCCGGACGAGGGTTGGGGCCGTCCACCGTCCGACCGCCCCTCGCCCTTGCTCTGGCCTGCCCCCGGGGCCCTCAGCACCAGCCGGGGGCTGGCTCCCAGGGCAGCAGGCCAGACGGCAGGCAGGACGGACACTCCCAGTAATTTATTGGACTCTCTAAAGGACAAACCATTAAGGAACTAAGCATATAAATGATTCCCCATCTTGCCAGGGTCAGGACTAATGGAGCCATCAATCTTGTTAGGCTGGAGCCCGGCAGAAAGGCCCCTTCCACCGTCCCCAGCTGCCGGACTCCCAGATCCCGGGGCCCTGCCCGTTCTCCACCCAGGGGCCAGGCTGGCCCATGGGCTGGCATGGGAGAGACCCAGCCCCAGTCTCGTGTGAGGACAGCAGCAGCCGCGGTTCCGAGGGGACATCCCCCCACCCCGCCCTGACCCGCTGGGGGTAGGAATCGGCACTGCCCAGCTGCCGGGAAGGGTGGGAATCGCCCCCGTGGTGTTTACCGATGGGAGGGATCCAGGCCAGGCTCCCTGCGTGGCCACAGGACGTCCTGCCACAGTCCCAATCCCCCAACCAAGCTACCAGCCCGGTCCCCCAGCTTTGCCAGTGCCCCACAGCCCCTGCAGGTCCCCCCACACTTGATCTGAAGATGGTGGGGGCCGTGTGGCACCTTCACAGCCTGGCTCCATGGCCCCTGGCAGCACGGGCCAGCGGGTAGGACCTGGACCTTGGGTTACATCCCCCACCCCTCCACCCGCCTGCTGGGGGACCCTGTGCAAGTCACCGCCCCTCTCGCTGGCTCCGTGCTCTAGTCTGCCAGAGCTGGGCTGGGCTGGGCCGAGGGGGCTCTTGGCAGATGGTGGCACCCTCCCCCCCCCCGTGGGCAGTGACTGCCCAGGGCCGTAATGCTCTGCTCCCCTGCCCATCTCCACAGGCAGACGGGGCTGCTGGTTCTGGGGGCCGACACCAGCCCCGAGTTCCAGCGCTACTGCCAGACCTTGGTGCGGCACGGCGTTCCCTGCGAGCTGTTCGCTGCAGAGTCGCTGCCCAGTTACTTCCCTGGCATCTGGCCCTACTGCGGGGAGGCGGCCGTGTCCGATGGCAGTGCAGGGGTCCTGTACGCGGACAGGGCGCTCCGGGCCGTGCAGGTACTGGCTGGGTCTGGGGCGTGCAGCTTCTCTCCAGCCAGGGACTCGGCCCTAGAAGAGTGGGGGTGCCCACAGCATCACCTCCAGGCCCTGGGACTGCGCCGGCTGGGCCACAAGCCGGGACCCAGACAGGGAACGGGGCTCAGCTGGCGTCCCCTAGTGCTCTGTCCCAGCAGCCGTCAGCCGTGCCGTGGGTGCTGCCACGTGGCACCCACCGCAGCATAGCTCTGCTTGGCATTTGTCATCCCCAGCATGCTCCCAGGGGTGGCTCGCCAGGGGCAGGCCTGTGGCCTTGGCACTGTCTCTGCAAGGCCGAGGCCAGCTGGCAGCCCAGGTGGGGCCCCAGCCCATTCCCATGGCAGAGTCTGGCTTGGCCCCACTGCAGCCTTCTAACCCCAGGAACAAGGGGCCCCCTGGCCGAGCTCCCGCCCACTGACTGCTGCCCCCGCGATCCCTCGGGCAGGGCCCAGCCGCCGTCAACCCCCTGCCCCAGACTGAGCGGGGTTCCCTCCCCAGGACGCATTCCGGCGGTGCGGGGGAGCCCTGCGTGATGGGCAGAAGGTGACTGACATCAAGCCGGGGGTCGAGGTTACCGTGACAACCAGTGAAGGGGTGTACCGAGCCAAGAGTCTGGTGATTACAGCCGGCCCCTGGGCCAATAAACTCCTAGCCCCGCTGGGCCTGCAGCTGCCTCTCCAGGTAAGGGCTGGCCCCGGCCGTGCCAGGCCTACATGGGGCAGAGACAGGGCGGGCACAGGATTGTAACCCAGCGCGCTGCTGCTCTGTACAGCTCACTTCCACCGCGGCACCCGCCTGCAGCCAGCTCACACGCGTGTGTGCCCCTGCCCTAGCTCACGCCTGGCTGTGCACGTGGGGCTCCGTGTCCCTGCACACGGCTCAGTGTGCACGTGGGGCTTGGCCTGAGCACACCTTGCTGGGGGTCACTGTGTGGTTGGTCAGAGCCCTGCCGTCGCTGCCTGGAGCGGCTCTGACATGTGGCATGGGGCGGGGGAGGCCTGGCCTAGGAGCTCAGCTGGGTCAGGGTAGGCAGAGGGGCACCAGGCACCCATCAGGAGGAGACCTGGCCTCCCACCCTGCCTGCCAGCGCTGCTGCCTGTGCTCGGCGCGTGGCAGTGGGGCCCTGAGCCCCACTCATTGCACTGTCAGCCCCCAGCCCCAGGGGAGCCACATCCCACTTGCCTAGACTCACCCGGCAGCAACCCCTGTGCTCCCTGTCCCGCAGACGCTGCGCATCAACGTCTGCTACTGGAAGGAGAAGGTCCCCGGGGCTTACGGGGTCTCAGGGCACTTCCCCTGCCTGATGGCCATTCGCGCCCCCTACCACATCTACGGGCTGCCCTCCAACGAGTACCCAGGACTGATGAAGGTGAGACGGGGCAGCAGGGAGTGGGGGGCCTCTCGCACACTGTGCACCCCCCATGTGTATGTGTACACACACACACACACACACACTCACTCACTCTTTGTTGGGGGGGGGGCAGGCAGGACATGGGTTTTTCTTGCCTGATGCAGCCTCACCGCTGCAGCCCTGGGTGGGGCACAGTGCTCCACGGGGAGGGTTCCCCATGGCAGAGCCTGGGGGCCAGGGCGGTGGGTGAGCACCCAGTGGGGCTGTGCTGGGAATGAGCAGAGCTGGCCTGACCCTCCCTTCTCAACCCCCCAGGTTTGCTGTCACTCAGGCAGCCCGGCAGACCCCGAGGAGCGCGACCGGCCTCCGCCCGAGGCCTCGGCCCTGCCTGACATCCAGATACTCCGGGACTTCGTCAGCAAATACCTGCCAGGCCTGGTGCCGGAGCCAGCCGTGGTGGAGCACTGCATGTACACGGTGAGGGGCAGGCTGGGCCCAAGAACTCCCCTCCTCGGGCCTGGAGCTAGGACCAGAACCCTGGCGTCCTGGCCCCCTGCCAACCCCTACGCCCCAGCCAAGGCTAGAACCCAGGAGTCCTGGCTCCCAGGCAGTCCGGCCTCTGCCTAGACACCTGCTCCCAGTTCATGCCCCACATGGGTGCTGATGGACAGGCCTGGCGATGGCCCAAAGTCACTGGGGTGCTCCCAGACCGGCCCCACTCCCGCAGGAAGCAGGGCACCAGTTTCCCCTTTGTCCACCCTGCGGGGTGCAGAACCCATGGGGCTCCGCCCTCCTTGACACACACGTGCACTGGGCTCCCCACAGAACACCCCAGATGAAGATTTCGTTCTGGATCGGCACCCCGAGTTCAGTAACATTGTCATTGGGGCAGGGTTCTCGGGTAAGTGGGGCTGGGGGGGTCTTGGATAAGTGGAGCTGGGGGGGTCTCGGGTAAGTGGGGCTGGGGGGGTCTCGGGTAAGTGGGTCTGTGGGGGTCTCGGATAAGTGGGGCCAGGGGGTTCCCGGGTAAGTGGG
>ML677374.1:1634018-1666941 GCA_007922305.1 Dermatemys mawii
GGTGGGGGTTGGGTTGACGGGGGGGGTCCCCGGCTCACTCAGAGATCAACCGATGGCACCGTGAGACACTAACATCCCCCATGTCGCTCCCTGGCCTGGCCAGCAGTGAGCCCTGGGCCCCAAACGCTCCCTGGAGGGGAGCCTGAGCTGCCCCCCGCCTGGCCCCACACGAAGCCTCGTCCTGAGCAGGTTCCCGCCCCCCCGCCCTGGGACAAGTAGGGGGAAGGGTGGACATGACTCCTGAGGCTGAGCTACTCTGACCTGGAAACCTGGAGCTGTAACCTGAGATGGAGGGGGAGGGGAGTTGACACCTTGGGGCTGGCAGGGGAACAAAGGGGAGGCAGACGTCGGAGGGTTTGAAAAGGGGTGAGACGCTGGCTGGGGAAGAGGAGGGAGCTCGGATTCGGGGTCTCATCTCCCTGCCCCCCCAGAAGGGCCGGGCCAAGGGGTCCTGTTTGTACTGACAGCTCTAAGTGGGATTGTGTGCCTGGCATCTGCAATAAACCTTCTGATCGACTGGCTGGCTAAGAATCACTGTGAATCCCAGGAAGTGGGGGGTGTGGGAACGGGGCTCCCCCCCCCCCCCGTGAGACTCCCCCCACGCGCTTTGCAGCCCGAGCTCATCCCGGCGCCTTGTCAGGCTCATGAAGATGGAGCGGTGTGAGCGGGAGACACACTCGCTTAGGGGGCAAGTGGAATGTTTTAATGTTAAATGTGCCATTTTATTATCATTAGATCGCTCCCACTTAATGAAAGCGCATTAGCGCGGCGCCGGCTTTATGGCGCCCGGCCTGCCCCATTTGTTCCACGCGCCCACGTCTGCAGGGACACGTGGCCAGGTCCTGCGGGAGGCCGGCTGAGGGCAGCACGGGCTGCGATGAATCGCATCGGAGGGTCCATGTTCAGGCACCAGCTGCAGCATCTGCCCCACAGGGACCGCGGCCGGTGCGAGGGCCCCGTGCTGGGGGCAGGGGCAGTGAGCGGGGCACTCACCCCGCCCCGACGGTCCGGGTCCCTGCCCCTCTGAGCCAGGCCCTCCCCTGGGGAGCGGGTGAATCCCGTCGCGGGCACTGGTAAGGCCCTGGCGCTGCGGCCCAGGGGCTCCTGCGGGTCCACTGCCCAGGCTGAACGGGGCCAGGGTGAGAAGACTCCTCTGGAGCTGGGCGCACTGGGTGGCGGGTGCAGGAGCCCTGCAGTGCCCACGCTCATGGCAGTGCAGGGAGCTCTCGCTGCCAATGGCTGAGGGCACATGGGGCTCCGGAGCCTCTGGTGCTAAGGACCCTGCCTCACTAGAGCAGGAGGGCCAGGGGCACGTGGGTGCCCCGGGGTGACGCTCTCTTCCCTGCAAAGAGCCGCGCAGCCGCAGCAGCCCAGGGGTGACCCATTGGCGAGCTGCCCCTTTGCAAACCTGCCTGTCGCCCCCAGGTCCGTAGCCCTGGGTGCAGGCAGCCGGCACTGCTGGAACGACCCTGGATTAGCCTCCGGCACCCGGCATAGACAGAGCGGCTCTTACAGGCCCCAGGTCATGAGGGAGGGGCAGGGAAGGGAGAGGAGCCCAGGACTCCCCTGCGGCCAGCCTTCCTCACCACCAGCGTGTGGTGCAAGGAAAAGGGTCTGGAAGCAGGACTCCGGGGGTCCATGCGTGGCTCTGCCTCTGGCCGTCTATCTGCACGGCTCTGGGCAAGTCCCGTCCCCGTCTCTGTCCCTCTGGGGTGCTGGTGGCAGGGGCTCAGCTGAGTTGGCAGGGCCCCGCTCCTTATCGCTGCGGGCAGAGCAGCCCGGAGGCTGGCAGCCAGCACAGCGTGGCCCCAGGCGGCTGCTTCAGGCCCAGCTGCCAACCATGGCAGCAGGTAACCGGGACCAAGGAAAATCTCCTGCCCTGGCGCGGGGGAGCCGCAGAGGCTGGGGTGCGGCTGGCACCCGACTGGACACGCACGGTGACATGGGACACAGGAGGGATGGAGCAGGACCCCCCCAGCTCCCCGGGGCGTGAGGGGAGCCCTGGCCCTCGTGGGGAGGCGGACGGAGACAGGGAACACGGGCAGGCCGGGGGGCTCCAGACACCGTGCCCAGGGCAAAGGGCAGGCAGGGAGCACTGGCTCTCCCCATTCGAAGGGCCCCAAATGCACGGCAGAAGCAGGGGAGCCCTGCAGCAAGGAGGTGAGGGGAGGAAGTGCTGGTGCCAAAGGCCCTGCGAGCCCCCAGGGGCCTGCCACCACGGCCCCTGGCCCAGACAGCCCCCCACAGGCTTGGGACCCCCCAGGCCCTCCGGGGGTAAGGCTGAGGGAAGGGGCTGAGGCTGGGCCCAGCCTCCACTACCCAGCATACACCAGGGCACCACACTGCAGAGATTACCAGTGATTATGCAAATGAACAGCTCCTCCAAATTACCATAACTTTAAATAATTAACACCAGCTGCCCGAGGGCTCCTGGGGCCTGCTTCTCATCTGCATATTTATTACGATTTATAAATGAGTCAAACACCTTCCAGGGAGGTAGCGGGGTGGGACACGCAGCCCCTGCCCCTGAGCAGGGGGGTGGGACATGGAAAGTGGGCAGTCCGAGCGCCAAGGGGAGCCAGGCTGGCAGGGCTGGGCCAGCCCCTCCCAACCATGGCACGGGGCAGAGGCAGGTGAGTTTGGATCCAACAATGTAGGGCCAGGGCTGGGCCAAGCCAGGAGGTGATGTGCTGTGGCCGGAGAGGGGGAAGGGCTGGACTGGGCAGCGTGCCAGGGGGTGGGCTCTGGGGAGGCAGTGCCGGCTGGGCAGGTGAAGCCCGGGGGTCCTGGCCAGCCCACGCTGCTCTGTCCCCTGGGCTCGGAGGCTGGCACGGGCCCTGCAGAGGCAGCCCGGGGCCCCCGCCCCACTCCTGCCAGCTGGCAGTAACGAAGCCCTCGTCAGGCAGCTGCGCTAATGCACCATGGCAGAGGCAATCGGGAAGTGACAGCATCAGCAAGTGCCGATGACAAGGGCGTCTCGGGGCCCTGCCTGTGGGGGTGGGGAGCCAGCTGGGCTCCAGCCGGGGAGGAGGGAACGCCGGCTCTGCGTGCCGCCCACGGGGAGAGCCCCAGCCAGCCTCCCGAGAGCCCGCAGGGGCAGGATGGAGGAGTCTGGGCCCCACGGCATGCTGGGGTGAGGGAGGGCCGGCCCACGGGCCTGCAGCACAGCACTGTGGGACAAGCAGGCTGCCCTGCCTTGGCACCCCAAAGCCACCACCACACTCCAGGCCTTCCTCTGCCGCGTCCCGGCTGCTGCCCCCCCCAGCTCCACGTGCCCCATTCCCCTGCTCTGGGCCAGGAGGGAGTCATGCTTCTGGCTGAAGCACTGGGAGAGGGTGGGCAAGGCAGGGCGGGGGGCTGCAGTGGAGCGCCTGGGCAGGGTTCGGCCAATGACCCCTTTAAGGAGATGCCCAAACGGACTCCGAACAGCAGCACGAGGCAGCAGGCTGGGGCGGGGTGAACGAACCATCAAGCCCAGCCCTTGGGACACCGAGGGAGAGCAAGGACCAGGCGCTACCTGAGAGGAGGCAGGAAATGGAGCCGGCTCCTGCTGGTGCGGAGACAAAGCAGGGGGGCCTCGGGCCTGGGAGAAGAGCTGGGCTGCCTGTGCAGGGGCGAGAGGAGGCCTTGCCCCAGGGGCAGGAAATGGTGCCAGCCGGGCTCTTCCATGGTCACACCAGTCCCCAGGGATCCCGCGTTCCTGGTGACAGACACCTGTCCTGCGTCCCGGCAAATGCCCAGCCCCCAACAGGAGCACAGGGATCATGGACCCACTGGAGGGGCCACAGCAAGGAGCAGGGGAGGCAAAGCAGGGCCTGGCCCAAGGGCATTGAGGCTTGGCCCAGCGCCATTGTCTGCAGGGGGTTGCCTGGTTACGCAGTGGCAGGGATGGACGGGGCTGAGTTCGCCCGCTGTGGGAGTCGGTGCTGGCGCAGCAGGGGTGGGTGGGAGCTGTCATGTGGGAGAACTAAAGGGGGCAGAAGGGCTGGCAAGGCCCACAGCTGTGACAGCGAGAGGGGCACGAGCCCCTGACTGAGGTTGAACATCTGGCCAAGCCGGCCTGGCTCATGCACGGGCCCGAGGCTCGAGCTTCGCTGCTGCGATGCCGCTTGGCAGCTGTTCACGCCGGGACGTGCGTCTCTGGGTGCTGATGCCGAGCAGCAAACAGGTGGGTCAGCCCGCAGCGCCCACACGCTTGGCACGCACCATCTGCTCCAAACAAGCAGAGATTTGTGGCAGAGATCTGCCCCGTCCTTGGGCACTTCTTTCCTGGAGCACCTGGCCCTTGAAACACGGCAAGCCCCACTCGGCCTGGCCCCAGCTCCCCTCCCCAGCGACAGCCGGCGGGCTGGGGATGCCAGCCCAGAGCTGCGCCAGCTGTAGTAAGAGCCGGAGGGTTGGAGTGACCCAGGCAGTGCTGGGAGTGGGGCGGGAGATAACCGGGGGCGAGGCCCTGACCTAGCAGAGCCAGAGCTGTTGTTCAGGACCGGCTAAGAGGGGCTCCAGGGACAGGAGCGAGGGGGAGGCAAAGCTCCCCGACAGCCACAGGTCAGCTGGGCCTGAAAACCCTACCAGAGCCGCTGCTGCCCCTGGCCACCCACAGCCAGCCTCAGCAGCTCCCAGCCTGCACCCCCATCCCAGGCAGCTCTGCCCGGGCTGGGGGCGGACTCCAGCCCCCTCACTAGTTGCTGGGAGTGAACACGCCTGACCATGCACTTGACATCCGACAGCTGGTGACCTGAGAGTGAAGACACAAGACACAACCCAGCCCAGATCTTCCTCCCTGCACCGTGGCCACGGCTCACCCCACAACGAAACCCCAGGAACCAGGCCAAGAGGCACCTGGGGAGGGGTGGGGAGCACGGAGCAGCCCCACAGGATGTTCCATGAACAGTCGCACTTCGTTCTAGGCATGGGGGGAGATGGACCTCTGCTGGCATGGAAATGCCACGCTGGGTTAACTCACATCCTGCCCAGAACGCTTCCTCCCCGCAGGCTCCACGCCCCGCGCAGCTTTCGCACTGATGCCCCGCAGTAAAACCACCACTTCCGGTCCAAGTACTAAACCCTGCCCCCGCCCCAGCACCCACCTCGCCTTCCTTCCCCCACTGCAACAAACAACCCCAGGGGAGGAGCCAGCGTCACCAGCCATAAATGACATTTAATATTTAAACGGATAGGAAAAGACGCACAGCCGAACTAGTGCAAACCAGACAGGCAGGGCCAGGCAGCTCCCCAGTGTCCAGTCCAGCCGCTGAGAAGGCAGCAGAGATGACCATACCCAAGCAGCTGGCTCTGGGGATATGGGGCAGCAGCTGAGTCCTGGAGGGAGATAAGCCGCTCCTTGGCATCGAGAGCGCAGCGGAGTCAGTCGTGGGGCATGTGCGGAGAAGAGCCCTGGCACACTCCCAAAGTGAGCAGATGCAGTTATTCTGGAGCTCCAGCCCCCTGTGACCAGAGGAGGCGCCGTGGAGCCTGCCCACAGGCTCAGCAGACAGCGCGGGTGTGAATGGATGTACGTGTGCTGCGGCACGCCTGCCCACATATGCTCTCCAGACACCGTGTGCGCACACACATGTGGACAGGGGCAGGGTTACATTTTATTTCTAACAAAACCAGGTGCTAGGCACCGGCCCCTGGAAAAAGAAATGACCCAAAATCAGTCGCCATGCCTGGGAAACAGAAAACCATGTGCACGTGCAAGGAAACCCCACGTGCAACAGCAGAATGAGAGTGAGCGTGCGAGATGCACACCCAGGCATGCCTGGACTGTGCGATCACACACAGATCCCTGCCGATAGCTGCACCGGGAAACCAGTTTCATTCTTCACTGGGTTTTTTAAGCTAGGTAAGAAAGCGTCACCTTTGGCCCAGCAGAAGGTAAGGAGTGATGGTGGAAATGGGGGCTGCCAGGGCCCCTCCCGTCGGCGCCAGACACACATGGGCTGGAGGGTTCAGTTATAAAGGAAAGACAGCAGGCACAGAGGAAGGAAAAAGCCCCTGTCCCCTCCACTGAGCATGGAGCAGCAATGCCGGTGGCCATGGGGAAGGAACACTGACGAGCCCTGCAATGCACAGTCCAGGCCAGAGGCGCCCAAGGTACTTCAGCCACTGTCAGCCGGCCTGGCTGGTGCCTCACCCGTGCAGACAGGGCTGGGCTCGCGCTGAGGGAGAAGGTGGAGGAGAGGGCTTTAGATGAACATTTTCCACCATGCAGGAGATGCTGGGTGCACACAAGATAATCGGAGGTGGTGACAATCTGTAAACGCAGCATTTCCCAGGCAAGGTGCTTGCCGAGGGGACGCCAGGAGCTCTCTGGAGGCCGGCCTGAGGGGCACCGAGGACTGGGGCGGGCCGGCTCGCGCATCCGCGAGGCAGAGGAAAACGCGTCCCTCCAGGCAGCCTGCCGGGGCTATGCTGAGGTCTCCGCTGGCTTGCTGTCTGTGTCGCTGTCGCTCAGGTGACTCCTGGAGGAGTACCTGGACCTGTGCGTGCTTTCCAAAGGGGCTTGCTCCTCCTTCAGCCTGTCGCAGGCGAACTGTCGGCGGGAGCCGGGGGGGCTGCACAGAGGGAACAAGGCAGTTAGCACGCAGGCCGGGAAGAGCCCCCTTGGTCCCGCTGGGCAATGCAGGTCAGACGCTGCCTTGGGCAGCAGCACTCCCCCATGGGGCTGGGCTCCCTTCCACCACCCACCCCGGGGCTCTGACCCAACCCCCCCACCTCAACATCAGCCAGTCAGGGCCTCGGGGCTGGGCAGCTGCCTGGCCACACTGTGGGAATGTGGGTTGGCGGGGTGGAGGCCGGTTCACAGTGACTGGGCATCTCCGCAGGCACGCAAGGGCTCTTCTCCGGGAGGGAGCGGGGTGGGGCTCAGAGGAGCAGGCCCCCAGCTCCCTCGCACCATTCAGGAATGAGATGCCCCCCCTCCATTTACTCCCCCCCATGCAGGAAGGGGGGCAAAGGGGGCAATTGCCTAGGGGCCCAGGTGATTTAAAAGGTCCCGGGGGCCCCCGGCTGCCACTGTTGCTGCAGTAGCGGTGCCGGGGGTCCCGGCCATTTTAAATTGCCTGAGCGGGCCGCAGGGCTCACTCTGCAGAAGCGGTGGGCTGGGGAAGTCGGTGGCTGCCCCGTCCCTGCAAGGAAACGCCTCCTCTCCGCCACAGGCGCCAGCACCAGGCAAGTAGGGCTGGGACTGCTCTGTGCTCCCAAGCTTCAGCTGTTCTGTCCCCTAGAACTGTGCTGCGAGGGGGAATCCCTGCTCTGTGCTGGCTCAGCAGGCTGGTGAGTGTGGCGGAAAGGAGGGAACAGACTTGCACCTAAGAGCTTTAAAAGAGCTGGCTGAGGAGCTTGCTGGATTTTGGATTTTCACTAAGTCCCAGAGCACTGGGGAAGTGTCCAGAAAATGGAAGAAAGCGATTTTTTAAGAGAGTAAATGGGATGACCAGGGTCATTATAGGCCTGTCAATCTGACATTGACTCTGAGCAAGATAACGGAGTGGCTGACACAGGACTTGATTAATGAAGAATTAAAGGAGGGTGATGTAATTAATTATATGGAAAATAGGTCTGCTCATACTAATCGGTTATACTTTTTGACACGAGTACAAATTTAGCTGATAGTATTGACGTCACATACGTAGATTCTGTAAGGTGTTTGGTTTGGTACCGCATGACATTTAGATTAAAAACTAGAAAGCTATCAAATTAAGATGGCACCCGTTAAAAGCTGACAGGCCTCGCAATACAATTTGAAATGGGGAATCGTCATGGAGTGGGTGAGTTTTCAGTGGGGTCCTGCAGGGACCAGTCCTAGGCCTGCACTATTTAACATTTTTATCAATCGAGAACATAAAATCATCTCAGATAAAGTTTACAGAGTACACAAAAACTGGGGGAGTGGTAACTGCGGAGGACAGGTCACTGGTTCCGAGTGATCTGGCTCGGCTGCTAAACTGGGTGCACGCAGACAATGTGTTGTACTGTGTCTAACTGTAAATGAATACACCAAGCAACAAAGGCAGCAGGCCAGATTCACAAGAAGGGGGACTCTACCCTGAGAAGCAGGGACCCGTAAAGGACCTCAGGGTCTTGATGGAGAATCCACCAAACCTGAGCTGAACAGTGTGATGTTGTGGCCAAAACAGCTAACGCGACCCTTGGCTGTATAAACAGGGACTCTCAAGCAGCAGCAGAGGTCGTTTTACCTCTGTGTGCAGCACTACAGGGATTGCTGCTGGAATCCCGTGTCCAGTTCTGAGGCCCCCAAAATAAATGGGAGAAGGTTCAGAGAAGAACCACAAGAAGGATGAAAGGGTTCGAAAACCTGCCTTAGAATGCTGAAAGGAGATCAGCCTCTGTAGCTAGGTTAAGGGGTGACTTGGTTAATCTCGAAGTGCCCACATGGGGAACAAATATTTCATACTGGGCTCTTAAGCCGAGCAGAGATGGGTCTAACAGGGTCCAATGGCTGGAAGCTGAAGCTAAACAAAACTGGGAATAAGGCGTAAATTTGTAACGGTGAGAGGGATTAACCACTGGGACAATTGACCCAGGGGTGGGGCGAATTCTCCGTCCCTGACCATTTTAAAATCTGGACTGGATGTTTTCCTTACAGCCCTGCCTTAGGAATATCCTTGGAGCAGGTCTCTGGCCCGTGCTATCCAGGGGATCCGACTACATGATCACAGTGCTCCCTTCTGGCCAGGGAATCCATGAATTGCCCGAGGACAGAGACGCAGGGAGATGTTCCAAATTTCTGTTGTTCCCAAAAGCCGATTGTGTGTCTGTATGGGGGGTAGATGTTTTTTTTTTTAAAGTACCAGCATTCAGCTCTGGATAATTGGGAAGAGTTGTGCATTGACGTGGAAGCTGCATTCCCCCAGGACCGCCTCTGCCACAGCAGACTGTCAACCTGGCAGCTTTCTTTACGAGGGCTCATTAGTCTTTTTTATGATTTTTAAGACGTTTTCAGACCATTTGGAGTGATTTACTCTCCCCTGGAGGTAGCAGAGCTAAGCAAGTAATCTGCAACAAATCATGCATTTGTTGAATTGCACCTCTATCTGCTCAGGAAGCGTTGGCAAGAAGACTGAAATTGCAGAATTCGTTCACTATTTAAAGTTCTGTGCCTATTTTGTCCCTGTGAAAACAAATTGCAAACGAGAAAATTCACTCTTTGAATTTTGAACTTTGTGCTGGGTAGGCAGTTACCTAGTCATGTGGGACCGTTTCAGTTTCCTCATTGGCTGTTACTAAGCAACAGCGCAAATTTTAAATAAGGGCTTTGCCTTCAGCAAATATTCCCACTTAAAATTTGCTTCCTGCAAGCGTCTGTGCTAGAGAAACTCGTCCGCTTGAGGGCGCGCCGACAAATCCAACCTCATGTTCCCATCCAAACATCCACAGCCATTTCCCTGCCTGTTCACTCAGCTCCGCCGCCCAAGTCCAGGTGACCTTGCGGGAGCTCACGAGTGGATTTCATTTATATTCAAGGCGGCGCATGGCAGGGACAGCAACAGGAAGGTGCGAGGCTACAGGATCAGTCACCGCCTGTTAATTTCTCCTGCTCACCAGTCATGTGGCGTTCACACCCCTTCCACTCTGCGCCCTCCCCTGCTTCCGTCCCCTCGGAGCGCAGCCGCTGATTCGAACCCTGTAACGCCAGCCTCATCCCCACTCTAAGAAGCGGCGGCTCCATTTCTGTTATGGCAGCTCCGGCGTCACACACGTTACAAACACGCCACGCAGCAGCCCCAGCTGCAGGGGATTGTTCCAGCAATTGAACACTTTAAAAGAATGGTTTAAAAAGCTCCTTTCCCTCTCGGATAATTCTCCCATTCAGAGCTGTCGGAAAGAATTTAATACACAAATAAATTCCTGCTAGAAAAAAACCCTTCCCCCTCCCTGCACAGTCTTCCCAGAGCTGCCGTCCCACAGATCTCTGACCTGGGGAAAACGGCTCCCACTTAGCCCCTCAAGCCAGGCAGTTCTCCTCACTGGCTGCCATCTCTTTCTTCCTGGACCTAACCCAACTGGCGCGCTGAGCGGGCTGGGGAGCTAGCTGGGAATGCTGCCATTTCCATACCCAGATGGTGTCATATGCTAAGTGCCGGGCCCCTCCAACCCTCCTTTGGAGCGGGGGCAGTGATCCCCCAACACCTGCCCACGATGAGCATTCAGCAGCTTGCAACCCATATTCCTCCAGTGAGCCTCAAGCACGGCTGTGCTGCCAAACGTGGGCTCCCGGGGCATGATCCTGGGACCATTCCCCCCACCTCGAGCTCAGCCGCTTCCGACTCATCCCTCCACATCTCCCACCCAACTGCCGGCTTAAGAGCGAGCCAAACAGTGACCAGAGCCCCCAAACAAGGCCCTCAGATGGCAACTCAGCGGCAGGAATCACGTGGGCCACGGGGAGTCTCAAAGCACCGTCCAAGAAACCACCCTGCCTGGCATCACAAAGCTCTGCGACAGGGACTAACGCAGGACAGCCCAAGGGGGCTGGGAAGCAGCCGCAGAGCCACCTCCTCCGTCCAGAGCTGAGATGACAAATCGCAACATGCAATGCACAGCTTGACTGGAGCAGCACTGCATGCTGGGATGTGTAGTCTCTGCCAGCCACTCTCCAGCCGCAGCGGGTTCTGCTTTACACAGGGCTGGCTCTGACCCGGCAGCCTTGAGCTGAGCACCGCTGAACTCTGGGAAGCCTGCACTGCCCCATCTTGGTGACAAGCAGCCTTGGCTCTCACCATGTGGTGGAGGCGCAGTTCATGACATTACGCAGAACAGTCAGCGCGGGAGCTTGAGAGAACCACTGGCTCTGTGCCCAGCAGCCTCATCTCTGTGGGTACCAAGGAGCCCTCAGATGGGACCAGCATGGGTGCTGCTGGCTTGGAGTTGAAACACTCAGAAGACCTGGCCCAAGAGAAGCGATCAGTGTGCTCAGGGCTTCTGACAAGCCAGCAGGGAGTGAGCAAGAGGGCAGGGCATGAAGACAGCTGATGATTTCCATGGCTTTTTAAAGTTTGCCCATGAGAATGCAGGGGGTCTGCAGCAGTAGGGTGTGGGAGCTGTTCCCACCACGGCTAGTTTATTCTGGCAGCACATGCTCCTCGTTAGGGTTTTTTTAAACACAGTCTGACGCTCGTCTTCCCTGCAGTAACTAATCCCCGGTCTGCACGGGGAGCAGGGGATCCTGCAATGCACTGTGACCCATTAATTTCAGCAGAAATAAATATAGCCGCATACTTAGCAGTTTCTGAAAGGCTGGGAGGGATTAGTGCTTCTCAGTGTCTTGCGCGTGCCAGCCGCTAATCCCTGGAAGGGATACACTAGCAGAAAAAACCTGCCTGCGTTGACAAACCCTTTGTGGATCCTGCCAGTGCTCTGGGCTCCCGCTGTCTTCGCCTGGGTTACATTGTCACGGGAGTGTACGAAAGCCAAAGGCAGGCCCCACACCTCACCCCACAGCGAGATACACAGGGGCGAGCCCTACGCTGCAGCAGTTGGAGCTGCGTCCTTTTCCAGCGGGTTTCCAAGCGGGCCGGTCTCTGCCAAGCAGCAGCGCTGGCCAAACCCCACAGCAGTGATGTGGTCTCATGCTGAACACAGGCAGTGGGGAGGAGGGGGCTGACTCACTGAGGCGGGGGACATGCCAGGCTCAGCCCTGGCAGGGTTAGTCATTCAGGAAACAAGCGACACCGCACAGGCCTGCAACCCCCCTGAGTGCTTTGCCAGCGTAGGCAGCGCGGTGAGCCCCAGGGGCCACCGGCACCCCGCTCTGGGAGCAGTGTGGGGTTACAGCCCCCCCAGCACGGGAAATCAGCTGCTGATCTGCCCTGTCCCAGGCCAGTGGGACTTCCCAGCCCTCCAGGCTTGCCGCAGGATTGATTTATCTGGAGTATCCCAGAGAGGCTCCGGCAGCGGCGGGGGGGCGAGCAGTGAATTCCCGGAGCTAGAGACATGCTGCCCGGGGGGGATGTGGTGAGGGGCAGGGGGGTTAGTGGCACACGGGCATGCGGTCATGCTGCACTGCACACCACTTGGCACCTACTGCCTCAGTCGCTCTCGGGCCGGTAGAGGTACTTCATCATCAGGCTGTCCACCTGCTTCTTCCGCTGCTTCTCCTCCTTCTTCAGGCGCCTGCCTGATTTCTCCGCGTCCCTCCCCGCCGCAACTCCCTCCCCTTCGGATGCCGGGCCCTGCTTCTTGGGCCCCTTCTTGACGCTGGAGCTGCTGTGGTAGGAGCTGGACGAGGAGTCCGAGGAGGACTCCGAATCCGAAGGCATCTTCTTCTTCCTGGACTTCTTCTTGGCGTGTTTCCTGGCGCTCCTCTTGCGCTCCTCCTCCTCCGAGGAGCTGTCTTCGGAACTGCTGCTGCTCCTCCGGCCCTTGCGGCTGTGCGGCCGGGAGCAGTCCAGGGCTGAGGCAGACCGGCGCAGGCTGCTGAAGGAGCTCTCCGGCCGTGGGGCGCTCCTGGCGCTCCGCACGCTCCTCCTGTCCTCCTCCTCCGAGTCCAGGTCCAAGCTGGAGCGCTTGAACTTGACGGGCTTGTAGCTGAGGACCTCGTTGATGGCAGCCTCCAGGTTGGGGTCCAGGTAGGAGCGGTGGCTGACGGGCCGGATGTCCGAGTCCTCCGGCGGCGCCTCGTCGGAGGTCCGGGCCCGGGGCGGCACGGAGAAGCTGCGCCCCAGCGAGTGCTGGCTGTACAGGGAGCGGGTGCTGCTCAGGGCCATGCTAGACACGTCATCCAACTCCTCCAGCCGGCTCCTGCTCAGGGAGAGCCGGGAGTCGACCCGGCTGCCCAGGGTCGAGGGCTCCAGTCCCAGCTCTGCCCGGTGGCTCAGCGGGGGGCTGAGGGCACTGGAGATGCCAGCCAGCGGCTCATTGAGCCGGGACGTGCTGCGCCGCAAGCTGCCCGGGCTTGACAGCGTGAAGCTCAGCGTGGACTGAGCGTCGGCCTCCAGCCCGCGCCGGGAGGAGGCAGCCTGGCTGGCCGGGGCAGACAGGGCTGAGACCTGGTCAAAGTCCGCCGTGGTGACAGACCACCTCTTCTCCAGCCCCTTGCGGGCTCTGCTGCTGGCCTGGGAGATGACGGAGCCTCGGTCGTCGGGGTCCTCGCTGCCCGGGGCCTTCTTCCACGAGCTGACGGAGCCAGTCTCTTCCTGACTGCTGGCGGCCGAGCTGCGCTTGGCCTTGCGGAAAGGCCTGTCCGGGGAAGCCGGCCGCTCGCTCAGGGTGGAGAAGAGAGTCTCCTCGTCCCCCTGGCCGCCAATAGAGTCCTTCACGTTGAGCCGTTTCCTGTAGCTCAGGGAGCTCATGACAGAGCCTGGCCGCTCCTCTGCCTCTTTGGGGGCTGAGTTCAGGGCTGGCCTGAGGGGAGCGACCAGCGGAGAGGTGGTGGGGGAGAGAGAGCAGGTGAGATCAGACACCAGGGAAGGAGAGAGGAAGGCAGCAGAGCAAACCCAGCTAAATAATTTGCATCAGTGGAAAACAGCTTCCTGGGAAATGTCATGCAAATGAGGGTATTGTTCTATCCCATCGCTTTTATCCCCCTTTAAAACGTTCAGTTATTTCACTGCTAACTACCTGGCGCTGCTGCCTTTGATAGCCAACTTCCAAGAAGGTGGAATTATCCCCAACACCAAATGCTCTCCATCTGCACCGCCGCATAAATTAAACCAATTAAGAGAAACCGCCTGGGCTCTGCCCCTGGCTCAGCGGAGTGGGGAGAAGCTTCTGGGATCCCTGAATCCATCGCAGGAAATTGCTTTTATACCCAACCAATCTGTACTCCTCAGGTTGTCCTTTCCGCAGGAGAAGCAGCTCCAATCCGCTTCTCCCAGCACTCCAGGCGAGGGGTGTCCGCCTGGCCCCATGGGCACTCCTGAGTGGACAGGGCCCTGCTCAGAGTGAACGTGGGGCAGAACAGTGGGAGCCAGGGGTTCGGACGTGGCTCCAGCGCTCCCAGCTCAGACATCCCTAGTACGTTCTGACTGAATGGGCCTCGTTGCCATAGCAATGAGTGCTCTATCCCGAGATCAATAGGAGCCGTGGGTCTCGGCCTCTCAGGGGTCCAAAGCAGGGCAGCCGCTCTGCCTACCAGCATCACGCCAGCTGCCAGCCCCTGGCACGGGACCCATGGCTCCTGGCCAGCTGTGGGATCATTCCTGAAGGCCCAGCCCCATTGGTCAGTGTTCTCTACAGGGAGCACGTGGCCGGGGGTGGCCTGTGCTTGGCGTCTGAGGTGCTCAGGGGGTTGTTACCCGCCTAGATGAACAGGCCGGGCTGAGCCCAGTGAACCCTGCCCCCCAGCGGCGGTTTGGCCCGACCCTGCCCCTTTGGTGCTGGGCTCTGTCTCCCGTTTCAGTGACGGAGACCAGCTCCCTTCCCTAGGGGTCCCCGGAAGAGAAGCACCATGAGAGCTGCCTTGGTGACAGCCCCGTCCCAGCACCGCCCCCAGCCCCGCTTGGTTGCTATGGGGAGAAGCGATAGCAAGTGGCTGTTTCCCTGGGGATGCTGACCCCACACTGACCTGGAGCTCTTCCAGCTGCTGTCGTCAGAGACTGCTTTGGAGGAGCCTTTGTTCCTGGAGAGCCACGATTTCACTCCATCCACGCGGTCCTCCAGCTCCGAGTCCACGTCTGAGTCACCCTCGCTGCCAGGGGGAGAGATCCAGGCGGGGGAGATTAGCGCCCGAGGCCGGGAGCCTGGCCCCCCACGCAGCTCCGCGCTCCTGCCGAGCGGGGTCTGCGTGCCGCCCGACGGACCAGGACATGCACTGCACCGTCACTGAAATGGGAGACAGAGCCCAGCACCAAAGGGGCAGGGTCGGGCCAGCAGCCCCTGCAAAGTCCCATCCCATTGCCCAGGCAGCCCTGGCCCTGCCGCCCTCTGCGCCCCCGGGAGAATGGAGGGCTGCTCGGCCCGGGGACAGGACCTGGCAATGTGTGGCCATGTTTTGGGGCAGGGATCCTGCCTCGGACCCCGAGTCGAAAATCGTTCCCAGCAAAGCCCCTCTCCCACCCCCGAGCCTGGCTGTGAGCAGCGCAAGCCGCGCTCTCCTCTAGCCACATTCAGTGCTGGGTGGGGCCGGGTCGGCTCTGATCGACAGGTTCTGTGGCTATGCTGTAAGGAAAAGGCCTCTGTGTGCAGGTAACAATGTGGTGCCATGAACGGCAAGAACAAGGGGCCGGCTGCAGGAAATGTTGGGGATTCACCCACAACCTAAGAGCACGCCCCGCTATGGCATGGGCCCTGGCTCTCGGGGACCGTCTCTTTCTCCTACTCCACTGCAGCAGCAGCCCCAGACCTAGGCACCAGGGGCTCCCCATTCACTTCCCCCATTGGCCAAGCACAGCCCTGGCTGGCCGATCTGGTACAGTGCTTCTGCATGGCTAGAGGAATGTCTGGATCGACTTCAGAGAGCTCTGATGGACTCCCCACACTGCCGGTGCCAGGCCCACTTCTTGCGGGGCGGGGCAGTGCCCAGACAGGGACTGAGTGGGTGACCGAGGGATGAACAGCACCCAGGAGTCCTGGCTCCCTCCCCAGTGCCCCATCCATGAGGTCACATTCTGTTTTCACGGTTCGGTGCTCAGGGCCTGGTGCAGGGAGACTGGCACGTGATCTGGCCTTCCTGCCTGAGGGACCAAAGCGCTGGGTGAACTAACGCACAGGCCCTGCTTAGCAATACATAGTGCACTGAGCGCTGCTCCCCCCACATTAACCGGCTTCACAGGGCAAGCCCCCTGTAACATGCCCTCAAGGGGATGATGGGATTCCCATTAGCAACGGCTCCATGCACTGGCTAACGGGCCATGGAGGAGAATGGCGAGGCCCACACTTTGGACAGACACTTTGACTGAGCAGTTCCTGCTGCTCCAGCAATTTCCCATCTCCACAACTGCTCTCAATTAGACCCAGGAACTCTGTGCAAAGGGCTTGCGTTCCTTTCGTTTAAACGCAGCTGTATTCTGAACCGGCTGTGCCCTTGGACTGATCAGAGCCTTGGGCTCGGAGCCAAGATCCCCTCTAATGGGAGACAGGCAAAGGGAGCTGAACAACTCTTCCAAACACCTCCCCGAAGGACAGTGGGGCCTGTGGGGCAAGGTTTGCAGAGGAGATACCTGGGGGGACGCATGTCACCCTGCCATTTGGAACCCTGATCTCTGCTCCAGACAGCCTCGGGCTGCTGCACCGGCAGAGCGGGGGCAGAGAGGAGGCAGGCAGCGGGTTGGGACTGGGGGGCTTCGGCAGAGCTTGGGGTGGGGGGATGGGGCGAGCAGGGGGCTGCAGGTTGGGACTGGGGGGCTCTGGCAGAGCTCGGCATGGGGGGACGGGGGCAGCAGGGGCTGCTGGTTGGGATTTGAGGGACGGGGCTAGCAGGGGACTGCAAGTTGGGATTTGGGGGGCTCTGGCAGAGCTGTGGGGGGAGCCCAGGGTTGGGACAGTGGGGGCTGATGACTGTGTCAGAGAACACACACACACACACACACACACACAGGCTGCAATAGGGGACTGAGGGACACTTCATTTCTCCAAGCGCAGCTGAAAGGGGCCTCGGTTCAACGGGACCCAATAACCCCGCACGCCGTGCGATTCTTCATGCCCTGGTGCAGCTGTCCCATGCACCGCCCACAGGCGCTGCAAAAGCACATGGGCACGGCCCCGGGACGGCTGCCCCACGAGGCTCGGAATGAACCTGGGACACCCCAGCTGGTGGCTCACGGAGCAGGGTCGCGAGGGCCGGCCAACCAGGCAAGCCCTGTGTTTTTAAGGTGGAGCAGTGACCCCAGCAGACCGGGCTCAGCCAGTGGGTCGTGCTCTGCGGGCAGCTCCCCCCAGAGATTACACGGGGAGCAGCTTGGGATACAGGCTGAGACACTTTGTATCAATTTAGAAAAATATTGTTCAACACGTCCCTCACTGGGGACCGGCAGGGCTTCCCGCACCCTGGGGCTCCATTTCCTTCATCTCAATCAGCAGGAGAGGCCCCTCTGTGCAGGATGACGTCCCGGAATAAACAACAAAGGGGAGCTAGAGAAGCAAGAAGCAGGCTGCAGTTCTGGGAGTGAGTGAAATTTCAAAATTTGCAAAGAGCAGAGGGCTGGGAGGGAAACAAGAGGGCTCGTTTGATAGGCCTCCTTCAAGTGCAAAATTACGGCAAGGAAGAGCTATGTTGATGTCTCTGGGTGAACAAGAGTTTAGCAGACAGGACGGAAATGACTTTGGCAGGCTGGGTGCCCAAGTGTGGCCGGCAGATTTACAGTGGCAGGTGGCCCCCCCGTAACGAGAGAGCCGCTGATTTATATATGCACATAAAGAAAGCCCTGTCTGGCTTAAAACAGCTAATTTATAACCACCCTTCATAACCCTATTGATTGCTTTAGAAAGAAGGTGCTGAATGCACTGCAAAATCTCTCTCTCCCTGTTAAAAGCAGTTCTGTATAAATCTCTGTTAATACATAACAGTTTACTGCTTTCATTAGGGTTATGGCAACAACAACTGTATCTATAAGTAAATCGAAACATTATTTTTCCTCCCACCTCACTCGGCTTGATAACTCAGCTCTGGCTTTCCCCAGCACTAACTGGTTGGTAAAAGGAAAGGAAAACTCTCGGGAACCCAAGGTAACTTTGTTAGAATTGCAAGTGTGCCTGGGAACAGATATATAATGTGATCTTAAATGAGCATTTTATCCGCCTAGCCTTAGGGCTCTTCTCTGCCTGGGGAGCACGGGGCAGAATCGCACGGGGACGGACTATTATAGACCCGGAATATGAATTCTCCTTGTTAAATTCAAAGTAATGGACTGCATTTGATCATGCAAACGTCTCCCTCCTCTGCAATAGAGCACAGGCAACGCTTTGTTATTTTCCTTAAAAACAATGAGCCCCATAAACAAACTCTAGGGGCAGCTGAGATTTTAAATCGTCGGAATTAAACTTGATGTCAAACACAATTTATGTTCAGACTCATGTGCCATTAGTTAACTGGGATCCAAATCACAAGGGAACAAACAAACGGAGACTGAGCTGCGGAGGATATTAATTGTGTGTGACAACAAGGCTCCAGTGGCCCTCTATCACTGTTGCACACTATTACATTTATCATTAGCTGTTATAGATCCCTCCACAACCCACAGCCCCTCCTGGCTCAGAAAAGAGACCTCACTGGCAAAGCCAGGCCAGACCCCCAAGCTCGGGATCCAGGGCACATGAAACAGAGAACGGCTTTGCAAGCCACACGGAGCCCAGCACAGCACAGAGCCCCCTGGGGACCCTTCATGGCCGAGCTCCACACGCTTCCACACGTCTCTCCTCTCCGTAGGCCATGGCAGAGCCTGTGAGGGATCAAGGGACAGGGAAGGAGCCCCAGACAGACCAGACATTCCCCGGCACCATTTGTGATCACTGAACCTCGGGCTTCAGGGTATCGGGCTGGGCACTGCAGGGAATCGCTCACTCTCACCCACACACAGGCCAGGTCCATCACAGGGCTTTATACTCTCCTCTGAAGCATTAATTCTCAGCCAGTGCCAAAGGCAGGAAACCGGCCCAGCTGCTCTGGTCCAGCCTGGCGTCTGAAACCAAATGGCCACTATCCGCTCCCCACAAATCCCCCCTCCCTGCCAGCTGCTGCACAGGGGGCGCTGTTCTGGCTCTGGAGAGCTCAGACGCCATGGAGAAGGCAAAGCATTGGGGACGTCCCTTCCCAGGGAGAACACACTGCTCCTCCAATGGGGCTTCAGGCTAGGGAGCTGGGGGAGCGGTCACTGGGGGGGTTTGCACGGCTTTGCCTGTTGCCTTGCGAGGAGAAGAGAGGAGTTACTGTCTCCTCCTATTCCCAGGACACCCAGGTTTCTAACTGATTTCCTCTCCGTTCGGAAGATGCTGCCGGGACTCCCGGGGGAGAGGTGCAGCCTGTCAGTTACGCTGGCAACGCTACCGGCGGAGCCTGGGGTGACGCGAACAGCTGCTCCAGGCGTGGTTGAAGTGAGCGCTCACAAGGCAGCCCCTGGAGACTGCCAATCCCAGCATGCAACGGTGCCACCCCGAATCAGCCAGCCAGGAGCTGCAGGGGCTCAGGGCACGCCCCACCCGGTGACGCAGCCCCCTCCAGCTCCGGGCCTATGCGATGCGGCTCCAGCACTGGTCCCGGCTTGCCCCTTCCCCAGGGCCCCCCGCTGCCTGGCTGAGCGCGGCGTGGCGGCATGCAGCCCGGAGGTGCTATTAGAGGTTTAGGGCTAGTGGACGTGCATGGGGCGCGCTGCGGGGTGACATGCAGGGCCCAGCGGCGGCCCCTTCCAGGCATGCTCGGGGTTAGGAACAAGGGGTTAGGTCACTGCAAAGGAGAGTGGAGATCCTCACAGTTTATTCTTTCTTTTCTGATACTTTGTCACCACGTCCTGCAAACTGAGAAGGGGTGGTGGGGTGGGGCAGGGGGACAAAAAAATAAATGAACTTAAAGAGGTAAAACAAACAAAACCAACCGGGGCAAACCAAAGAGCAACCGGGGCAAACCAAGAGGGGGAAGGCAGGACCTAGACGATGGTTCACGGGGGGTTTGTGGTGCAGCAGGCAGAGCAGACAGTACTCAGCTGCCTCCCCCTCTCTCCAGCTGGAGCGGGGTGCAGGCTGCCCCCCCATAACACCTAGCTCTTAGAGAGCATTTTCCATCCATAGCTCTCCAGGCACTTTCCCAAAGTCGGTGCCATTACGCCCATTTAACAGATGGGGAAATTGAGGAATAGAGGAGAAATGACCTGTGCAGCATTCCCCAGCAGGCCAGCGACTGAGTCCCAGTTCACTACTCTATCCACTAGGCCACCCCACCTCCTAGTCACTCAAGTGCTTGGTTTGCAAGGGGCAATGCGAGGCCAAGGCAGCTTTCGTCGCGGTCAGGAAGCAGGGACTCCCCAGGACCAAGGAGCGTGCTGGCTCGGCTCCCACCATTTCCAAGGCTCCAGGAAAGGGAAGCTGCTCTCCTGTTTCATGGCAAGGGGAAGTGGGAAGGAAGCAGCCACTATCCTGGGGGCGGGGATGGGGGGGAATGGGCTGACTGCAGCATGCCCATGGGGAACCCCACCGGCCTCGCCGTGGGGCAGCCCTACTGGGTCTGGTGGCAAGGAACGAGCAGGCCATGGGAGGTGGGGGGCAGCAGGGGGTCTCCAGCGGGGAACGCGCGGCTCCCACCTGTTGATGAGCTCCTCATTGTCATCGCTCTCCATCTCGTCCTCGATGGCGGCCTGCAGGTCCCCGATCCGCTTGAACGCCAGCTTCAGGTCTGACTGCAGGCTCTGGTTGGCGGCCTCCAGGCTCTCCAGGTCCATTTCCTTGGGGGAAGCGAACCCAGGGAGCATCGGCTGCAGCCCCATGCGCAGGGAAGCAGCCAGGGCTGGCCTGGAACCACCACCCCAGTGATGTGCTGTCACCCCACAGGGGGCCGGGTCGGTCACAGCTGGAGAGCAGCACCCCCCCATCCCCCGCCAGAGGGACCAGCTGTGTGCCCAGCACATCACAGGGCAGTTACAGCTGGAGTGGGTTTGCCCCCCTCCTCCCCGGGGCAGTTATATCAGGGGTGGATTTTCCCCCTCCCCTCCCCGGGGCAGTTACACTGGGTTGGATTTAGCCCATCTCCCACGTTTAAAGGACTGTTCTCAAGATGCCCAGCTCCCCGCTCCCTCTGCCAGGCTCTGTTTATGGGTAGGACCTACACTAACCAGCCTAGTTTCAAGGCGATGTTTGGGGATCAGCGACATGATCCATATATTTAAGGCTGCGCATCTGACCCCGATGGAGGCACCCTGGCTGGTCCCTGCTCCCACCCCATGGCAGTTGGGGGCACTATTCCATCAGCTGACAGGGTGGGGCTGGCTGCCCCGCCTCGCCCTGTGGCCGCCCTCCTCACCAGCTCGTGCTTCTTGCGGCTGGCCTCGGCCTCCTTCTTGGCCAGCTCGCCCATCTCCTCCTTGGTGTCCCGCAGCTGGCGCTGCAGCCGCTTGTTCTGCTCCTTCTCCCGGGTCTCAGCGGCTGCCCGCTGGTCCCGCTCCTCCGTCAGCTTCTCCATGTTCTCCTTCAGGCGGCTGGCCAGGCTCTGGGGGCACAGGACAGGGCACAGTCAGACAGTTGTTACCCAATCCCCAGGCAGGGTAGGGAATAGAACCCAGGAGTCCTGGCTCCCCTGGAGATCAGCAGGGACATTTGGGCCTTCTAGGGCCAGGCCACCCCAACAGCCACCCCAGATGTGAGCCAGTCATTAAGACTCTGCCAAGACACAGTGGCTCCCCGGTGCCCTGCCTAGAGCAGGGCCGGTTTGAACAAGAGCTGCTGAGTCCCCACGCCGGTCCCTTCCCACGCCGGTCCCTTCCCACGCCGCCCAGCCGCAGCAGGTGACGGGGAGCCGGCAGCCCTGATAGAATCAATATTCACCACGGGGCAGCCCTCGTCAAGAATAATTGCAGCAGAGAGCGGCAATTACCCAGCCCGGCTCGGGAGCGAGCGCCGCCCCGTCGCTTCCCACTGAGTGCTAATGGAACAAACGAAGGCAGCGCCATGCATTTACATGAGGGAGCTGGGGCGGGGGAGAGCGGAAGAGCCGCTTCCCCGGGCGAGGGAGGGGGCAGAACAATTGCGGGGCTTTGGCGAATTGGAAAAATAGATTTAACTTTGTGTGAAGTAATTACAGCCTGGAACGTGAGAGGAACTAGCCAGGATCCTTTCCAGCAGCGGAGCCATCCGCTGCATATTTATGGCCCCGCCAGCGAGAGGGGAGGGAGCGTGGGGCAGCGAGGCCTGCGAAGGCGGAATATCAAGCAGGCTGCGCGGAGAGGGAGCAGCCGAGTCTATAATTTCACTAAGTCAGTGCAGGCAAAGAGCGGCACTTTGCCGCGCGCCGGCCGGCTGGGGAATTCTTGTTATCAGCGCCCAGCGAGATCCGGCCCAAGCAGGCATGGAGCTGGGTGGCGTGCGGCCGAGGATGTGCTGACACAGGGAGAATCAAGCCCGGTCCACGTACCAGGCCATGGGCAGCAGAAGGCCCAGAGAGCTGCCTAGCCAGTGGCCCTGTCCAGAGCTCGGCACAGGCCACTCCAGGGGGTGTTAACGCTGCATCAGGAGCTCCCAGCCTCCCCCGGGGGCACTGTCCACCCTGCCCAAACCCACAGCACCCGCTCTGGGCCAGGAGCGCTTTTCGCACGGATGGCATGTGCCAGGGGTGAGGACTGTGCCCCACTGGCGGCCTGACGGAGCCCAGTGGCTGCAGCCACAGCTGCGCCCGCTGGCACAGACTGGCCGAGAGGCTGCTGTGGGCACCCGTGCCTGGCCCCACTCACCACCAGTCCTACAGATGAGTGGAGCAGCGGCTATCAGCCTCCCTCCATGGACGCTCGCTCCCCGCTGGGCTCAGATCACCCGTCACCCAGGGGGCTCCCAGCCAGCGTGAGGACCGGGCCGGGGGCACGCTGCTGCCCTGCTCTGTGCCATGCGGGGCTCCGAGGAGCTCCAGCTCCCGTCCTCCCCCAACAGAGCCACCTGCAGGACTCCTACCTCCAGGCGTTTGACTTGGGTCCTCTCGAACTCCAGCCGCGTCTCCAGCTCCCGGATCTTGGCCTCCTGCCGGCTGACCAGAGACTTGTCCACCATGGACTGCTCGAGGAACTCCAGCTGGCTCTGCAGCCCTTGGAGCTGGGACAGGACAGGCGGCCGCTCAGGTCGAACCAAGAGAGAACCAAGGCCCTGCCTCAGCCCCATTCGGGAGAAGGGCCAGACAGGCCAGCACGCCTGGCAGCTCTGCGGCTCCGTTGCAGGCAGACCCAGCCCCTGGGCCGGCGCAGTGCCCTGAACCAGCCAGTGCTCCCTTCTCTCCAGCCCCGGGAGACGGGGGGCACTGCAGGCCCTGTGCCCGCTTGCCCAAGTGGTCTCTTTCCTGGGAGAGCAGCAGGTGCCGGGGAGCCAGGCTGGGGCCAGCGGTGAGGGAGGGAGGGGCTCTCTGCAGGCAGTGCCCATCCTGGGGTCTGCCAGGATCTCCAGACTCTGAATGCAGCATAGGTGGCAAGGGGCCACCAATTTACCCCATTTGGCCCTTGCAGAGAGTCAGGATCAACCGGCCTGGCCGTGGACCTGGAGAGGATCATGGGTCTCCCCTATGTCACAGAGCCCAGCCCCCGCCAAACCCAAAGCCCTGCTAGCACTCCCCCACCCCCCAACCACAACCCGGGACCTCCCTGCTACCTTCTCCTGCAGCTCCTGCTTCTCTTTGTTGGCGTCTTCCAGCTGGGACTGGAGATCGTTTATCTGGGCCAGATCCCGGGAGGCCTGTGGGCAGAGAGCGTCTGGGCTGATCAGAATCCAGCCCCAGGGCCACGGCTAAGGGTGCAGCGCCCCTAGAGCGGGCAGTGGGACCTGCCAGCCTCTGGAACACGCCCCAGCCAGCTCTCCTGGGTGGGCTCACGGCAGAGTCCAGTGGTGCCTTTGGGGTGCCAGGAGGGCAGGGTTGGCCAGAGCTCAGCCGAGACTACAGAGCGGGCTGAAGACACCTTCTAACAGCGCGCCTCACTTCCAGCCCTCCCAGAGAGATGCCTACGGGTGTCTGTGGCACAAGGCTGGGCTAGCAGGGTGCGCACGGGGCACCCGGGGCCTGGGCTGGGGGGCGTGCACAAAGGGCTGGGCCAAGGACGGGGCATGGCAGCACACAGGACTGGTGGAGCTGGGCACTGGGGCATCACCTGGGCCACTGATGCTTTGTGCTTCTTCATCAGCTCGTTCATGTCCTCCTGGTCCTCCTCCAGGCGGCTCTGCACCTCATTCTTCTCCCGCTGAAGCCGGCTCAGCTGCTCCTCCAGCTGTGGGGAGAGCAGGGGAGGTGACTGGTGCCCCCCAACCGCTGCCCCCAAGGCTCCTCCCATCCACCCGGCACCAGCAGCAGGCACCTCTGGGCTGTGCCGTGCTCCGTCCTGCCACAGCTGGGCACCAGCCAGGCTCTGCCTGGGGTGGCCAGAACCCACGACAGTATGGGACCTTCCAGCGCACTGGACCGCCGAGCCTGGCTTGGCTTTGGGGGTGAGCTCCAGGCCTTTCCCCTGCACTAGCAAGACTGATGGCAACAGCCAGGAGGAATCACCTCCCGGTGCTCATGTCTGCAGCAAGCTGGTGCCCCCTTTGCCTGCCATACCCATAAGGCT
This sequence comes from Dermatemys mawii, assembly GCA_007922305.1. Lineage (NCBI taxonomy): Eukaryota > Metazoa > Chordata > Testudines > Dermatemydidae > Dermatemys > Dermatemys mawii. Next base: position 1,658,201 of record ML677374.1, read on the forward strand.
CTATGCTGGTCACGATCCGTGGGGTGCGGTGCAGCCTGCACAAGCCTGCCAGGTTCACTGCACCAGCAGAACACCGGAATGAGAGCAGGAACCCTCGGCATCCGGCTAGGCACAGGGCGGGTGGAGCGGAGCCCTGCGGGCAGGGACCCGGCTCGGCACAGGGCGGGGGGAGCGGAGCCCCGCGGGCAGGGACCCGGCTCGGCACAGGGCGGGGGGAGCGGAGCCCCGCGGGCAGGGACCCGGCTCAGGCACTCACAGCTGCCTTGGCTTTGGAGATGTCGTCGATCTGCAGGTGAAGATCCTCAATTTCCACCTCCATGGACTTGCGGGCCTTGACCGCTGCCGCGCAGGTGAATTCAGACTCCTCCAGCTGCAGAGAGAGCCCGAGACGGGGACTGTCAGCCCCGGGCATGGGTCCTGGCCTGGGTGACCCACGCAGGGTTCTGCTGGGTGGGCTGGGGAGCAGCAGCAGCTGCGGGAGCCTTGCATGCTCAGGGTGCAGCAGGCCGGGTGAAGCCAAGGAAGGCAGTGCCAGACACGGCCAGCGCACACCGGGGGGTGGCAGCCTAGAGCAGAGGGACCCCCACAAGGGCCCGCCCTGAGCTCCAGAGCAGCTGAGTGATCAGGGCTGGGACCCCGCTCTGGGGGAGCCGGAGGACAAGGCTGGGGGTGGGGACAGGGCACACCTGGTTTCGGAGCTGAGCGATCTCCCTCTTGCTGGGCGTGTTGTTTTTCAGGTGATCCAGCATGATCTGGGCATCCGCCAGCAGCGCCTTGGTTCTCTTCAGATCCTTGCGCAGCCGCTTCTCCGTCTCGAAGTCCCGCTGGCTGACCTGGGCGCAGGGAGGCCACGCAGAGCTCAGGGCGTGTCGTCCCGGAGGGGGCCCCGCCCCCACGGCAGCGGGCACGGCTCCCTCCAGAACCTGAGCACCGCACCTGCGATGGCCAGAGCCCCCAGCCCCAGGGCTCTGCCCCCACCCGGCACAGAGAGGGCGCCGCACTCCCTCGACTCCGCCCTATCACGGCCCTTCGTCCGCACCAACGGGCACACGTTCCCTCCGCAGAGGAGCTGCTCGCTGCAGCCAGCCTCGGCCTCTGACCTCCTAGCCAAGAACTGTCTGGTCCCCGGAGCCCGCTCCGCCCCAGAGGAGTGCCCCTGGGGCAGACACAGCAGGGCCAGCGCCGGCTTAGGGACTAGCCGGCCGGGGGTGCCCACGCCCCACCCTGCCATGCTGGCTCCAACCTGGGCCAAGCCTCCTACTTCCGGCAGGGCCCCCAGGACGAGAGCGCCCTGGCAGGGCAGCGGCTTTCGGATCCAGACGGATTGAGACCCGGCCCTTAGCCCCCGGGAGGCCCAGCTCCGCTCTGCGCCCCAGACGGTCCCTTGCCCAGGCGGTACCTGGTCACTGGCCGCAGCCAGCTTGCTCTCCAGCTCTCGCTTCTCTCTCAGCACCTTCTGCTTCTCCTCGTACTCCTCCTCCAGCTGCACCTCCAACTGCTTCAGCTGCGCCGGCACCCACACACCAGAGAAGAGGGGCCCCGTCAGAAACTCTTGTGATGGGGGGGTGGATGTTGGGCAAGCGGTGCGGGGGCAGGGGCAGGACTGGGGGCGCGGGACAGGGAGGCCAGTGGGGGGGAGCTGGGCGAGCGGCGTGTGGGACGGCGGGGTGGGCGAGCGAAGAGCAGGGGCAGGGCAGCAAGCACAGGAAGCGCCCTCAGCTCCGTGCTGGGGAGGGCTGGACTCGGTGAGCCTGAGTCCCAGTCCTAGGTCGTTCCCTCCCCCCGACCCCAGTCCCTTCATTCCCACAGACACAATCCACGAGGCAATTTGGAGACCCTGCCCTGGAGAGCCCTTAGGATTGGGACAGCGAGTTCCCCCCTCCCCAGCCTCGTGGGGAGCCGCTGGCTCCAGCCCGGTGCCGCTGCGATTGCCTGACCCGGGCGAGCGACCAGGGAGAGCGGCTGGTTCGACTCCTCAGGCCGGGCCCAGCCAGCTAAGATCTGTGTGGGGAACGCACTACCAGAGTCACAGGCCCCACCGCCAGGCCCACGGCACCGGGTCTCAGGGGCCTCTGGGTGGTATCATGGGGAGCAGTTCAGGACAGAGGGGATTTCTCTCTAGTAAACACCACCTCCCCCCCGCCCCCCAGACCCTCCCCACGCCCTGCAGGTGGCTGCTCCAGGAGCTGGCGCCCTGCCTGTGCCTCATCCCATGGACAGCATCCAGGCACTCAGCCTCCTGCCCCACCTGCACCCCTCTTCCCCACTGTCTCAGAGAGCAGCAAGCCCCCTGCTGAGCAGCTGGCATGGCTCGGGTGAACTGGCTCACCCGGCCCCCAGCGTAGCGGGCAGGGAGACCACCACCAGACCTGGCAGCCCCCCCGCGCACGGAGCACTGCACCCCGCCTGGCACGGCCTGGCAGTCGGTGCCTGGTGTTTTCCCATGACAGCATTTAGACCAGGCCACGAGCAGCCAGGGGCTGGCACGCCCCACGGCCTGCGCGTCCTGCGGGGGCTGGCCCCCGCTCCACCCGACAGAGAGCACCTGGGACATGGGCTCTCCGCCGGGCACAGCAGGCCTGAGGCACGCGGGTGCCAGGCAGCCGGGAGGCAGCCGACTCTCCACAAGCCGAACCCCCTCGTACCCCTGCCCAGCAGCGAGGGCAGAGCGACGCCCTGGCCCTACCTTCTTCTGGCACGACTGCCTGATCTCCTCCACCTCCTCGTCGCGGCTCTCCACCTCCTTGGAGTGGGTCTGCCGCAGGCGCTCCATCTCCATCTCCAGACGCAGCTTGGCCTGAGGGCGGAGAGCCCTGCTCAGCCCGAGGCTGGGGCCTGGCCGCCCTGCTCTGCGGATCCCACCCAGCCTGAACGCAGCCAGGCAGAGCAAGCGCGGGCGGGAGCTCGGCCACGGGCCCTCGGGGAGCCAGCCCAGGACTGTCAGAACTTCTGTAACCCTCAGTCCCTGCCCCACTCGCTCTCCCGTACCCCCAGCACACTAGACAGCAACTCTCTGCTCCTCGGCCGGCACGGCACAGACTCACTGGCCGGCACCTAGGGAGAGGGCTTGGGTTCCCCGGGGACGAGCTGCCAGGGAGCGCAGGGACAGGGCACCTTGGTCCTGGGGAGCTGAGGTGACAAACACTCTGCCGCTCACCGGGGCTCGGCACCAGAGACGGGGCTCCCGCGCCCTTCAATCACTGAGGCTCAGCACCAGAGATGGAGCCCCACTCCCTGCCCATCACCAGAGACGGGCCCCTCCGCTCCCCGGGGCTCAGTGCCAGAGACGGGGCCCCACTCCCTCCGATCGCCGGGGCTCAGCACCAGAGATGGGGCCCCACTCCCTGCCCATCACCAGAGACGGGCCCCTCCGCTCCCCGGGGCTCAGTGCCAGAGATGGAGCCCCACTCCCTACCCATCACCAGAGACGGGCCCCTCCGCTCCCCGGGGCTCAGTGCCAGAGATGGAGCCCCACTCCCTACCCATCACCAGAGACGGGGCCCCACTCCCTACTCATCACCAGAGACAGGGCCCCCCACTCCCCACCCATTGCCGGGGCTTGGCACCAGAGCCAGGGCTCCTGCCGATCGCTGGGGCTTTTCACAGCAATGACGCTCACAATGCCTCAATCCAAGGCCTGCACTGCTGCTCTGCCAGCCAGCATCTCTGGGCCTTGCAGGGCACTGCTCTGTGACGGGAGGCCACGTCACTGTCTCTCTGGGCCCCACACACCAGCCGCTCGCCCCACGCTCTAGTCCCCTGGAGGGGGTGAGCCCTGGGCGGGAGGCAGCCGGCACGACAAACCCACATGAAACTGGCACACCCAGAAACCCGCCCAGTCCCAGCTCAGCCTGCCAGCCGCCCACTCGGGGAAGGAGCCGCACCCGGATCCCGGCACTGAGGCAGCATCGAATGCACTGGGTCTCCGAGGTGGGTTTGCTCTGAGCCAGGCTTCTCGCTCCAGGCCCTGCCCCCTCCGCACCTGCTCCAGCAGCTGGATGGTCCCGGCCTGCTCATCCAGCTCCTCCTCCTGGTCCTTGACCTTCGCCTCCAGGTCCCGCAGCTGCTTCTTCACCTTGGCCAGGGAGGCCTCGTCCTTGGACTCCTGGGAGGAGACGTCCTGGAGCTCGGCTTCCAGGGCTTCCACCTTCTGGCTGAAGCTCATGATGTCGGCGTCTTTGTCCTGGAAGAGAGTGCGGGGAGCCCGCTCAGCCGGCTGCACCGAGCGGCCTGGCAGAGCCAGGGGAACGGGCTGGCCGCTCTGCTCACCTCCAGCTGCTGCTTGAGGCTGAAGACCTCGGCGAGGAGCACGTCCTTCTCCCGACTCAGCCTCTCCCGCAGCAGCTTCTCTCGCTGGGCTTCCTCGTGAGCCTGAGCCAGCTCGCTGTCAAACCTGTGGGACAGCCAGGCCAGGCCGTCAGCTCGACATCAAACCCGCCCCACTGCCAGGCCTGCCTGAGGCAGGGGCCGGGCGGGACCATGCCAAGGGACCGGCTGGGCAGCAGCTCCTGCTGAGCGGCGCACCTGGCTCCAGCTCAGAAGGGCACACAGCTTTGCCCACCCCCAGCCTGGGCCCCCCAGGAGGTTCCCGGCCAGCTCCGAATCCCTGGGGAGCAGGGGGCGGATCAGCAGCTATGCACCTTCCTCCTGGTGCTAACGCAGCCCAGACAGAGCCAGGACAGCCGGAGGCTGCTCAGTGTGGGAGGCAGGTGCAATGTGGCTTCCCGCCCAGCCCTCCTTCCGCGGCCTATCCCGCTGGCAATGCAGATCCCTGGAGCTGCGCAAGGAGCCGGAAGAGCCCTGGGTGAGAGCGGGGGCCCCGGGGAGCAGGACGGGGTCCAGGCCAGGAAAGGAGGGAAACACCTGGGATCTGGTGGGGAGCAGATCCCAGCTAAGTCCCTGGGGCCGCTCAACAAAGGTCACTCCAAAGACACACGGCGAGCCCATGGCTGAGCTGGGAACTGAGCCCGGATCTCTCCCGTCAGAGGTCACGGGGCTTCCTCACGCCCAGCTGCTGGCTCTGGCTGGCCTGGCAGCGTGGCCCGTTCGGTGCACGTGCTCCCCAGCGAGCGAGTCCCCACCCGGTGCCCATGTGCGCACGCTCCTCACCGTCGCTGCTTCTTCTCCAGCTCGTGGTTGCGTCCCTGCTGCCCTTCCAGGTGCAGCTTGGTGTCCTGCAGCTCTGCCGCCAGGCGCTGACACTTCTTCTTCAGCTGCTGCAGGGCGCGCTGGCTCTCCTCACTATCGGCCTGCAGATCCGCCAGCTGGGGGGGCACAAAGGGCACAGGGCCGGGGGCTGGGCATCCCATCACCGCCAGTCGACCACAGAGCCTTTGGGAGGAGCCCACCCTGGCTCGGTGTGGGAGGGGAGGGCGAGCAGACAGCCTGACAGGCCGGGCGCTGGCAGAGAGGGGCTGAGTTCTCAGTACCCCAGTGAAGGAGACGCTCTGCAGTGTGCAGCCCGGGCACCCCCGCTGCCAGCCAGCCAGGGCCCCGGGCCGCACGGCACGAGGAGACGACAGACACCGCTCCACTCACACGGGGCAGGGCCTGCTGGGAAAGGCGCTCACTGTACGAATGGGAAGGGGAGCGCAGGCCATCACGTCAGCAACTGGGAAGCTAAATAACCGGGCACCGGCGTGTATGCAGTAGGGAAGAGTGTCACTGGTGCACGCCGGGGAGAGGGGGCGTCACTGGTGCACGCGGGGGGGCATGTCACCCCCCCGACAGGGCTAGGCACACTCACTCTCCTCTCCTGCTGCCTCCTGCTCTGCTGCTCCACCTCCAGCTTGTCCTCGAAGTCCTGCTGCAAGCGCTTCTTGGTGAACTCCACCTCGCGGACGGCTCGCTCATACTTCAGCCGCCACTCGCTGCCTGCGGGAGGGAACCGGAGCCCATGAGCAGACTCCAGCCAGGGCCTGTGGAGCACACGGACCAAGCCAGGGGGAGCGGGGGTCTTCCTGCTGCTGCTACTATGTGTGCTGAAGGTGAATGGGGAGACCCCACTGATCAGGAACCACCACGCCCTGCATGCAGGTGGGGAAACCGAGGCACGGATCGGGCAAGTCCCCTGCTCAGGGCGCAGAGTGGGTGGAGATGGAGGGGGAGCAGAGGGAGTTTGGGGGGGCCTGCCGGAGGCAGAGCAGCACCTGAGTCGTCATCGTCGAGCTCCCCATTGAGCTCAGCCGCCCGGATGAGCCGCGCCTCCATCACCTCCATCTCCATGGAATCCATCTGCTTCTTCAGCATCTCGTATTTGGCCTGGGAGGGGAGACAAGGCCCAGGTCGGCACCAAGGGACAGAGCGGGGGTTTATGGGTAGGCACAGGGGGGCATCACTGGAGCTGGTGGGGGAGCCGGGGGTTTGTGGGTAGGGACAGAGGCATTGCCAGACTTGGGGGTGAAGGGGAGCCCAGGGCTGGGGGAACGGGTGTGATGTTACTGACATAACCGATGACCATACAGATCATTGTTGCAACCACTGTTCTGTATTTGCAGCAAATATTATACAAAGGCTGTGGAATGGGGTGTCTATGGAAAGGTGATGATTTGCTGGTTACGATGATGCTACCTGTACGTGCGTATTGTTTTTAGAGCTCCAGTTATGACCACTGACTATGGACTTGTATCTTAATAGGTTTTGACTCTAAGTAGCCTCAGCGAAGCGTTTGATCAGCTTCTTGAGAAGGGACGATCCGGAGTAAGTGCCCAATCAAGAAACACTTCGCTGACACCGGACTTTGGGAGACGCCAACCCGCATCTGAGCTTTCTGTTCAAACTAACGCGGACAATTACGGCAGCCTGCATACTGAGTCATGCATGGACATGTGACTCCGAACTCCATCTTGCTCCTGAGTCTTTCCACAGTAAAAACAAAAGGTGTCCTTCCACGGACAAGAGACTGTAAGAGGCTGCTGCGTCCCCTCCATCTTGTCTTCAGTCCTGCTTCTTGCCTCTGGAGGGACTTTGCTACACTGAAGCTCTGAACAAAGGACTGAAGGACCCATCCTAGCTGGGGATGTTCTCCAGAGACTTGATTTGAGCCTGCAGTTGATTCCACCACTGCTACAAGCCTGAACCAAGAACTTTGCCATCACTGTATGTAATTGATTCCATTTAACCAATTCTAGCTCTCACCTATCTCTTCTACCTTTTATGAATAAACCTTTGGATTTTAGATTCTAAAGGATTGGCAACAGCGTGATTTGTGGGTAAGATCTGACTTGTATATTGACCTGAGACTGGGGCTTGGTCCTTTGGGATTGGGAGAACCTTTTTCTTTTTCTGGGGTATTGGTTTTTAGAACCATTCGTTCCCCATAACGAGTGGCATTGGTGATGATACTGGGAAACCCGAGTGTCTAAGGGAAGTGCTTGTGTGACTTGTGGTTAGCCAGTGAGGAAAACCAAAGTCCTCTCTGTCTGGCTGGTTTGGTTTGCCTTGAGCTGTAACTGCCCTGCTTGAAGCAACTGGTCCTGAATTGGTACTCTCAGCTGGGTCCCACCAAAGCCAGCACCGTTACAGCAGGTGGCTGGTGTACAGGCACAGGGGCATTGCCAGACCTGGGGGGAAGAGGACCCATTGCCGACGTGCAGCTGGGTGTCCCGCTCACGGAGCAGAGCTCAGAGGGAACGGTGGTGTGCCGGCTGCCAGCCTCACCTGCACATCCTTCATCTCCTTCTCAGCCTGCAGCCGCTCGGCTGTCTCCGCATCCAGCAGCTGGGAGGCCGACTCCCCTGTGTGCCGCTCGTCCGTCAGCTCCGCCGTGAGCTCTGCCACCTGGGGAGCAGCAGAGCCAGGCTGAGTGGGTGCCATGGCCGGGGCGGGGGGAAAGAGCTGGTCATGGAGCCTGCACAGGCACCAGGAAAGGGAATCACCCCTCTCCGATGCACCCCCGGGCCATGCAGCCAGCCTGGGAAGGCAGCTGGCACACCCCACACGCTCGGCCGAACATACCCTGCTCTCCAGCCGGTCGCTGCCCAGCCGAAGCTCGTTGCGTTCTTTCTCCACCTTCTCGAGCTTGCTCCTCAGCTGCTGGATCTCCTCCTGGAGCAGAGACGGCAATGCGGGGGGGGGGGGAGAGGGGAGATTAGGACTGCGGTAGCAGGGCCCCCAGGCAGCAACGGCGGGGGGGCAGGACAGGGAGTCCAGGGCTGGGACGTCGCTTTCAAACCTGTCTTGAAATGCATCCCTCCCCACCCCTTCACATCCCCCCGACCCCCAGGCCTCCCCACTTTCCGCTGTCTCCATGATGCAGCCTGGTGACAGGGCCGTGCAGGTTCCCGGGAGCCAATCCCGGCCCGGCCCGGCCCAGCGGCCTGCAGAGGTGCAGGAGGGTGAGGTGAGGCAGAGCACGTGCCCCCAGCCAGGCAGGCTCTAGATTGGCCTCCTGCCCTTTGATGGCTGCCAGGGCAGATTTCCTTCCTGAGCACGGGGAAGTGCCCGGCTGCCGGCCGCCTCCCCCGCCCCCCAGCTCCATGCGCCTCGCGATGGGCCTCTGCCAACGCAGCCTCTTGCTATGTTACTGACGAGCCAATTCAGAAATTAGCCAGGTATCTGCTCCTTCACTGGAATAAGGCTGGGTGAGAGAGACGCACCACATCGCATCCTCGCATGCCTTCCCCTGTGCGTGCACACACAAACCATGGCATCCTGTCCTTGCACACCTCCCCCTATATGCACATACGCACCACGGCATCCCATCCTTACACACCTCCCCCGAGTGTGCACACACGTACCAC